>JACXGM010011848.1:0-24585 GCA_016801145.1 Umbra pygmaea
CACATTCAGCACCTTCCCTTGGGACAGCGCCTTGTAACGTCGCACTTAAGAGGCAGCTTAAGTGCGACGTGTTAAGAAGCTTCCTAAGGGAGACTTCGGGGAACACACTTACGAACATAAACAACTTCTGTAAGATATATCTTTTAGAGTCTTCTTAGCGGGCTAAGAGTGAACGTTATCGGGGAACCGGGCCCTGGACCTTAGACTGGTGCGAAGCTTAATCTTCTAACAGGACAACGACCCTAAGCCAGGGGCCTCGGACTGGGGATAAAACCAATACTAATTACCAGGGCCCAAAGAGGAGAGAGGGCCCTTGAAAAGTTTGGAATATATCTAATTTTACCTGGATATTTTCATTTCCTAATTAAATTTCATAATGCATGTCAGATTAAATGTAAAGTTAGTGTATTGCTGAATAACTTGGTTGATTGACTGACTACATTTTGAGACTAAGGTCTCACCCACACCTTGCTAATGCACCAAATGATGTAGTCCATCTGCACGCATTTTGTTTAGATAATTTCAGTTGAGCATCTGTTGGAACGCAAACTTCTGCTGTAGAAATGTCTTTCTCAAAGATAGCTAAAAAAGGCTACCAAAAAAGAAATGTAAGACAGGAGAAAGGGAGAAAACAAAATGAGGGGAAACAATTGGTAACTGACTATTCAAAGACATGTGAGCACAAACTGGAAAATGAAATCCATGGTGCTAAACTGCTTGAATATCTCAGCGACCGTTAGTGCTAAAAACAAACTGAGACAACTCATTCAAAGAGAAGAACATACACTCAAATTATAATTTGGTTATATAGGTAAACTGAGGTAAAGGCTAAATACATTAACTACACTAACAATGCTGTTTGCATACAACACACCATTATAATAGTCTAATTTGAAACATGTTTAATAAACATGTTTAGGCTAATCAGTGTCATAGGTAGCTTGGTAGCTCATCGGTAGATATATATCATGTCAACATTATAGTTATCTCAGATTTAGTAGAAGCAGATCTTAACATTGTGAAACACATGGCCCTCAGTTTCAGAAACTGTCACACCAGGGAGTGGAGTAGCAACAGACCCCTCATCCTCCTTTTTGGATTTGAAACAAGGTGAGCTTATATCAAGAACACACCATTATAATAGCCTAATTTGAAACATGTTTAATTTTAAATTTATAGGCTATAATGTCAGAAATAATAGGCTAATCAGTGTCAAAGGTTGCTTGATAGCGCAATTTGTTTTGGGGGGGTTGAGGAACATGGGGGCCGATCAGGACTGCCTATGCATAGGGCCCCCATATATATTGTGCTACGCCCCTGCCCTAAAAACACAGCCAAGATAACAAAGGAGTGGCTACAGGACAACACTGTGAATGTCCCTGAGTGGCCCAGCCAGAGCCCAGACTTGAACCTGATTGAACATCTCTGTAGAGATCTGAAAATGGCTGTGCACCAATGCTCCCCATCCCACCTGATGGAGCTTGAGAGGTCCTGCAAGAAGAATGGGAGAAACTGCTCAAAAATAGGTGTGTCAAGCTTGTAGCATCATACTCAAAAAGACTTGAGGCTGTAATTACTGCCAAAGGTGCTTCAACAAAGTATTGAGCAGATGCTGTGAATACTTTTGTACATTTGTTTTTAATGAATTTGCTAAGATTTCAAACATTTCTTTTACATTATTTGGAATTGTTTTGAATTTTTTATGGAAATATTGAATTTCATCTATTTTGGAATAAGGGCATCTGGAATAATACCTTCCAGATGCACTGTATAACTCTGTACAAAAATAAGAGAAAAATCATCATGCAAGTAGTATGTGTTTGGCTAAAATTTGCATTTTTATTTTATTCCATAAACTACTGGCAACATTTGTCCCACATTCCAAATGAAAATACTGGCATTCAAAGTATTTATTTGCAGAAAATGACAACAGGTCAAAATAAAAATAAAAAAGATGCAGTGCATATACTAATTTGGAAACTTCAATATTTGGTGGAATACTAATAATTTTTTAATAATTATAATTGGCTTTCAATTGAAATTGGCATCTTCTCAAGTCTTTCACATTGATGTTAGGTGACTTTTTGCCACTAATGGAAAAAAAAATATTCCCCTTAAGACACAGCCCCTTCTCATTTGCATAATGAGGCAGAAATGCATACAGAAATGTAAATATAACAGGTAGAAATAAAAAGCATTGAAGAAATAAATAGGGTTAAAAATACAAAAGAAGAATAAAACAGACAAAAATATTATAATATACACAAAGATACATACATTTAAAAAAATAAGTCATAATTAAAAAAAGTTGAAAATTATAACGGACAATAAATAAATAAGGTAATTATTACAAAGGTGAATAAATAAAGAAGCTAATTAAAAGAGATATATACATTAATGCATCATTGTATAATTTAATTACTGCCTAGATTTATTTATTTACTGTATTTATTGTGCAATTAATTGTATGCTTATTTATTTTTTTAGCATTTATTTATTTATATATTTATTTCTTATTTTGTCAGACTTGGTCCTCAATACAAGCCCATCACAAGCGAATATCTCATGAAACCTACATGGTAGCAACTATTGTCTGCTACCGTTGGAAAGAGGAGACTCGGTTGCAAAAAATAAGTCATAGATTTTCTATGTGGGTTCATTAGAGCTGGAGATATTGCGCATCAAAGTTGTAGACTTTTTTTCCCTCACCATTTTTCTATATGTTTGTTAAAACCCAGATATATATCCCTTCCAGAAATTGTTGGTCTTGTGCAGGGTGATGTCCTACATCATTGCAGAGTTGTTAGTTTGTCATTTTCATTTGCTAATTCCAGTCTGTAATGTTTTTAGTAAAACAAAGACAGTCTAAAAACATGCGATTAACCTGCTAACACACTTGTATTTATTTTGTGTTTATAGTAGTGAAAATAAAGAGTTATTTTCCCTGGCTATTTTTTTGGGAGTGGGGGGGCGCCATTTTGAGATCTCGCCTAGGGTGCCAGATTTGCCAGAAATGCCCCTGAGTAAGTGAAAAAGCGTGTGTGTGTGTGTGTCTGGGATGGACAGGAAGAGAGAGACCGCAAAGTGTTCAAATGTATACCTCAAATTTGCAGCACATTCACCAGGAGACTTTCTTCATGACTACTATGTGAAATATCTCCCTAAGGCCAAGGAGGATTGGGAATGCCTTGCTGCTTGTCGAATCTCTGGGATCTCTGTTTTCTTCATTTTCAATCATGTCACTGTACATAATACTATGCTAACGTTACCACGATCAATCCGTATTTTTGATTGAAGATCAAAAGTATTTTTCCATTCAATTAGATTGAATTCGGTATTGATGACGTGAGATATAATAATGGTAACTTCACTGAAATAATTTGAAACTAAAGTAACGAGACATTTTTTTTAAATGTAAGGAGTAGAAAGTAAAAAGTTGGCACAAAAATAAATAGGAAAGTAAAAATATCTTAAAAATCTACTTGATTACAGTAACAAAGTATTTGTACTTCGTTACTTCCCCTCTCTGAGGACCACTTTAAGATTCCCTCAGTTATTGACCTCGCCATCTACTGGATGTGAATTGAAGTCTGTAATCAATAAAAAAAAACATAGGTGACAGTCCTTCTTGATGACAGTAACTTCAGGGTAAGCGACCATCAAACATAAAGCAAAAACAATGAAAGTAGGTGTTATCTTCTGTGTATCACATTACCAAATTACAGTATAGCATCTTCTAATTACAGTATAGCAATATAAGGGTAATGTTCCTGACCCTTTATTCACTGTTTACAAAATGGATGACTCAAAATCTCAGATCTACTGTACCGACAAAGGTAGACTATAATCAGCGCAAAAAGGCCTCATTTTCAACAGTCAGACAATAGTGCAGCCATGATCTATTTCAAAGGCCCAGTAGATGCTTTGTCTGAGCCATGTTCATCATGATCTCACCACAACCTTTTCTTTATGGACAAGCCATTCAGCAGCCCTGTCAGGGCCATATTGGATTATTGGTTACAATGGTGTATCTGTTGTAGACACTATATTAAATGAAGTGTATTATCTTTTTTACTTCACAGACAATAGAGCACTGGCAATGATGACCACATTTATCTGTAAAATATTCCTGTTATTTTTTGCTTGTTTGTTTTTTTCCGCCTCCATCTTTAGTCACTTTGTATCCATGGAGCTCTTTCCCTGGGTTATTAGGTGGAAAACAGATACAAAAAGACTGTTTTGTTCCATCTGCTCAATTACTCTTTCTCCGAATCATATGTTCTCATTTGCAAATGTGCAAAGCACACCAGCATATCTTCTGCATTAGTATAATGTCAAACCTTTGAAGATCTGGTTTGTGGGTTTGTGAGTCCTAAATCCCATGTTCAGGTTTCGAATACCATCAATAAACCAACACTGGGAAAACCATTCCCTGAGGAAATGTATACAGACATCCACACTAGTAATTGGAAAAACAGGCTGAAAACTAGAAGAGCAATATAGATTGAGAATATTCTGTGTGGGTGGAGGATTGACAAAACCTAGGAAGATGCAGTTTCCTTTATATATGATTTTTCACCAGGAAATTTATTACTATTAAAATTAATAACTGAGTCAAAAAAGAAATCGATATTGAAAGGTTTGAATAAAAAAGTATACATATATAAATAAAGTATTAGTAAATACATACTGTATATAATAGAGACAAGGCGCAGCACAAGGTGCCTCTCAAACCCAGTTTATCCTTGTGATAGTAACTTAATGGAATCTCTAAGGCCTACATATTTTTCATTCCATTCTATTCTCCTCTCTGTATATATTTTTAAACTTAGCACTAGAAATTGCTATATTGAGTTTGATGTAATTGCAACAACAGTTTAGGCAGACATTTCTTCTGTTCAGAATAAAAAAAGGGGAAAAGATATGAACAAATATGCAGATGTTGTTCATGGAATGAAAGTAACCGATATTTAATGTTTATTTGTATGCAACTTTATGTAAAGTATGACTTTGGTGTCATGACTACAGTAGTTGGACAGAGAGAAGCAAGCTCTACACTTGCTAGCAAAAGGAAAATGGGTGTTTGTTCTTATAAGGAAGCTATCCCTGCTTATCTTCAATGTATAGTATATCATCTTTACATCTATTTTAGAGTGTATGATAAAACAGGAGTCGGTTCATTAGGCTTCTTAATTCATTATTTTAAATGTGTATATGTGATTTATGACTCAGGAGTAATAGATGTAGTGGGTGGAATATTTTATTTAAATTACTGTACACTGAATGTAATTGTAAGTTCAACATCACTCTGAAAGTTAGGACTATGCTATATGCTCAATTTATTATCTATCTTACATTTCAATATGTGGGAAAATAACTTGAAATAATTTTTGTGTCTCTGGATAAAACAATAATTGGAAACCACGGTTGAATTTAAATAACAAAATGATTGTCAATTGGTTAAATGTATAAAAGAAATGTTAACATACATTTTAAAATGTACAGTATGCAATTATATTGTGAAATGTTGCCCAAAGTTCAGGCTAGGGAATACAGTGCCTTGAGAAAGTATTCGGCCCCCTTGAACATTTTGACCTTTTGCCACATTTCAGGCTTCAAACATAAAGATATAAAACTGTAATTTTTGTGAAGAAGCAACAACAAGTGGGACACAATCATGAAGTGGAACAAAATTTATTGAATATTTCAAACTTTTTTAACAAATAAAAAACTGACAAATTGGGCAAGCAAAATGATTCAGCCCCTTTACTTTCAGTGCAGCAAACTCTCTCCAGAAGTTCAGTGAGGATCTCTGAATGATCCAATGTTGACCTAAATGACTAAAGATGATAAATAGAATCCACCTGTGTGTAATCAAGTCTCCGTATAAATGCACCTGCTCTGTGATAGTCTCAGAGGTCCGTTGAAAGCACAGAGAGCATCATGAAGAACAAGGAACACACCAGGCAGGTCCGAGATACTGTTGTGGAGAAGTTTAAAGCTAGATTTGGATACAGAAACATTTCCCAAGCTTTAAACATCCCGAGGAGCACTGTGCAAGAGATAATATTGAAATGGAAGGAGTATCAGACCACTGCAAATCTACCAAGACCCGGCCGTCCCTCTAAACTTTCAGCTCATACAATGAGAAGACTGATCAGAGATGCAGCCAAGAGGCCCATGATCACTCTGGATGAACTGCAGAGATCAGCTGAGGTGGGCGAGTCTGTCCATAGGACAACAATCAGTCATATACTGCACAAATCTGGCCTTTATGGAAGAGTGGCAAGAAGAAAGCCATTTCTGAAAAATATCCATTAAAAGGTTAGTTTAAAGTTTGCCACAACCCACCTGGGAGACACACCAAACATGTGGAAGAAAGCGCTCTGGCCAGATGAAACCAAAATTGAACTTTTTGGCAACAATGCAAAATGTTATGTTTAGCGTAGAAGCAATACAGCTCATCACCCTGAACACACCATCCCTACTGTCAAACATGGTGGTGGCAGCATCATGGTTTGGGCCTGCTTTTCTTCAGCAGGGACAGGGAAGATGGCAAAAATTGATGGGAAGATGGATGGAGCCAAATACAGGGGCATTCTGGAAGAAAACCTGATGGAGTCTGCAAAAGACCTGAGACTGGGACGGAGATTTATCTTCCAACAAGACAATGATCCAAAACATAAAGCAAAATCTACAATGGAATGGTTCACAAATAAACATATTCAGGTGTTAGAATGGCCAAGTCAAAGTCCAGACCTGAATCCAATCAAGAATCTGTGGAAAGAACTGAAAACTTCTGTTCACAAACGCTCTCCATCCAACCTCACTGAGCTCGAGCTGTTTTGCAAGGAGGAATTGGCAAAAAATTTCAGTCTCTCGAGATGAAAACTGATAGAGACATACGCCAAGCAACTTACAGCTGTAATCGCAGCAAAAGGTGGCGCTACAAAGTATTAACTTAAGGGGGCTGAATAATTTTGCATGCCCAATTTTTCAGTTTTCTATTTGTTAAAAAAGTTTGAAATATCCAATAAATTTTGTTCCACTCCTTGATTGTGTCCCACTTGTTGTTGATTCTTCACAAAAAATTACAGTTTCATATCTTTATGTTTGAAGCCTGAAATGTGTCAAAAGATCGAAAAGTTCAAGGGGGCCGAATACTTTCGCAAGGCACTGTATGTATTTAGAATCCCCACACACCATTTTATGACCCTTCCACAGAAACATATTAAATTGTACAAGCACATGTATGTTTGTATATTATGTCCTTTAATCTTTAAATGTTACAAAAGATTAAAGGACATATGCACATTTTCTTCTAATTGTAAAGAGTAGTATTTTAAAGCCACTCTCAGTCTGATATCAATCACTAGACTGAAGATGTCACCTCGATGATGTCCTCTCATTAACCTAGCAAGGTAAACCTTAGAATGGACACGGAAACTTGCAGTTTTAAACTTACTGAGAGATACTAATGGCAAATAGTTTTACTCTTTTACTGACTGTTTATTAATGACATAACAAATCTTTTGATAACTCAGTACGGTAATAGTCAAAGCATGCAGTCACAAAAGAAATGATGATCTGAAAGTCCCATTAGTCATGATTCTCCAAGCTGATTTTTTAATACATTATCACGTCAACATCCTGATATTGGTGACAGACTTCGAAAGTGTGCTAGCAACAATGTACATTTGTGATTGCTTGGCATAAAAATAAAGAGTATTTATTGATGAATTTCAACTGAGCTCTAGTTGCGGCCGGTAGATTGGATTGTAAACAGCTTTCGCTTGACTGCTGCAAGGGTGATAAGCACAAATCGTTAGTGAAGTGCAGCAGCTCCACAAACGATTAATTCTCGAGTTTATTGAGAAGAGGGACTGTGTATGTTTTAGTTCTTCACAGCTGTGTCTACCATAACATTCAAAAATCAATAAACTTCATTCATTCTTCCACCATGCATCCAATCATCAGCTCTAAACTTTGTATTCGATGTTGCTGCCTTCAGCATGATCTGTTTTCCTGTGAACACTATAAACAAACAGTTATTGGTAGGAGCAAAGAGCCGAGGGCCCATGTATGACTCCTACCAGTGATCTAGCTGCTGGAGGGCTCATTGCTGCCAGCCGTTCAAACAAGCGAAGAAATTGAACAAATCGCTCACTCCAAGTTTGTTGCCATCTCAATGTTTATGCCAGGCATTAAACCGATTCAATTGATTAAGTCACATAAAAACTAGACTGTACATTATACTGTGCATACATTGTTGATTTTGTTCTCATGGATGATTCATCATTGCCTTGATATGTCTATACATTTGAGTGGTTATTTTTCTCCAGTTCTAATCCATAGCATTCCCTTATTTCTGAAGACTGACCTTGTGCATGAACATGTAAATAATAGCTTTAAATTGTATAGCTGATCAATTCACCATCCTTCCAGGACATTTAAACCTAAGCATTAATACAATGTTTAGCTAAAGAACTGCCATTGCTTAAACAAATCTGTTTTACGCAATCCTCTCCACCCAGATACTACATATATATTGCTTGTGATAGTAGCCAGGCTAGCTACATTTCTAGCTAACTGGCTAGCTGTACTGGTTGACACCTGTCCTTGATTATCGTTGTCAATTTAAGATTGTAAAAGAATAATGAACCCACACATGTATATGGAAATGTTTATGTTAATCTTTTCTTTCATCTACGGCCTTGTTTTCATCATCTGCTTGAATATGATATTGCTTTTGCAGCAGAGAACAGCAATACTTTATTAATTTGTGAGTGGATGAGATCATGGATGACTAAGTACTTTTGGATTAATGGTGCTAATGGACTTGGGGTTAATAGTAGAACAAATATACCAACAATGATAGAAAAAATAGACAACATTCCTTGCTAAAAATACTTTGTGAACACAGTAAATATCTGTTAACACACAGATCTGATATTACTTTTTATAATATCTACTGTGTTTATAAAGTATTTTCTGTCGTTGTCTTGAAGGAAATGTCCATAGAACAATAGAAAAAGTACTGGCAGCAAATTACCAATACTTTTTACAGTTTTTCACAGATTTTTGTTACAGTGTACAGATTTATGGGCATCATGAATAATTAAAACATTTTGTCTGATGTGTTCTACGGGAAGTTTTTTTGTATTTGTTCAGAGCATTATAAAAACCTTGAATATGCAATGAAAAGGGTATGCTTGTGTGGCGTATCATTGAGAGAAAGGTAAGGGAGGAAAGTGTAGGTGTAGTAGTTCATTCCCGGTTTTCCGTGACAAAGGAACATCTGCAAGCTTCCCCTGTTTTTCCTACTCTGAAACGATGCCCCTTGAGAGGAATTTAATGGACCAATTTGTATTTTCCTTTTATTGGAAATTCCGGGCATGTGTGAAGGTTCAGAGTGTTTGTGAAATACCAGTAGCCTGTATCATGTGCAATTACGAATGTGGTAAACACATACTCTTTATTCTAAGAACTGCATGAAAACATGGGAATTAGATGAACACCTTCCATATACATATTTGAGCTGGAGATCTCCTATAGCATCTAACAGGTTAAT
This sequence comes from Umbra pygmaea, assembly GCA_016801145.1. NCBI lineage: Eukaryota > Metazoa > Chordata > Actinopteri > Esociformes > Umbridae > Umbra > Umbra pygmaea. The sequence goes on from JACXGM010011848.1 coordinate 9,572, forward strand.
GTTAATGCCAATATTTTTGTCGGAAAACACCGGGCCAAGGAAGGAAAAGCGGTGAAACGGCAACATGGTCATGGGCGTCCAAGGCTCATTGATGCACGTGAGGAGCGAAGGCTGGCCCGAGTGGTTCGATCCAATAGCTGAGCTACGGTAGCTTAGATTGTTGAAAAATGCTGGTTCTGATAAAAAGGTGTCAGGGGCTGCTGTTTTGGCTGCAAAAGAGGGACCTACACAACATTAGGCAGGCTGTCACAATGGCTGATCTGTGTATGCTGGTTGTGGGTTTTAAGTGAACCATGTACCCTTGACAGTTAAATGTGACTATTTTAGTTTGGTTGCATTAAAGTTTATCTTGGGAACACAATAAATTACTACTCCAGATACACATTTTTTATATCATTGTGACATTTCAATTAGAAGGTCAAATTCATTATTTATGCCAGACATTCGAGAATACACAGATTTTGATGATCAAGAATATAGAAGCATATTCAATTAAGATAAGCTGGCACGGCATAATGAAGTCAGTTCAAGAAGAAAATGCAACTCTGTCCATTTGGCAACCATTCAATATTCTTTTCCTAAGAGTAGATACAGTATCTAGATTACTGTTGTAAATGTTCCTCTCCTGAGAAAAAATGCAGTATCTAGATTACTGTAGTTCCCAAACTACCTTGCTGTAAAGAAGAACTTCCTGGCTTTTTCAATGTACTCCCATCCTACACAGCAGCCAGGCACAGTTGATGACAGTGTGTTGTGGTCTACCAAGCTATGAGTCATCAGTACTGGCTGGAGGGGCGATAGGACTATACTTACTCTAGTCTAATATAACAAACACCATGGTTAGCTTCTCCAGTTGTGTTCAACAATTGTTTTGTGTTTCTGGCCTTTTCTCCTGTGCCACTTGACAGTGTCTTTACGTTATCCAATGATGAACAGACATACTGTAGTGTTCTGCTATGGAATCATTATACATATACCGTTATACAATTTTTTCTGCTCTGCGTGTGGTTTCTTGTCTCCACGTTGCTTTCTTGTCAGACAAACATTTTCAAATTAGCATCAGGTGTGTTCGTGTGTGTGTGTGTGTTCAATTAAGAATTTATTTTGGAGTCTAATTCAGGTCAAGACTAGTGATGAGACATTAGTAAGCATCACAGAACCAAGACTTGAGAACGAAGCAAATTAGTTTGAGTTTAGCAACTTATGGGTTCTGTGAGTGCACATCAAAAGCCAGTGTCGGAAACCCCAGTCTGTGCTTGCTTATCCATATATTTTGTACGTGCACATGATACAATAACTGGCCTCAGTGGAGGACTTCTTTGTTTGCTCAAGAAAAGGCCTGCATTCTTGAGCGTATGCTTAATGATGTTTCATTTTGTTCCACAGCACCATCTTGCGCCTGCTTGCCTTTTCACTTTTCCTCATGAGAGGACCTTTACTCGAATGACCAAACATCTGGGCTCACAACTGACCTGACAGAGCCGCCTTGCACTTGCTTGACTTTTGACATTGATTTGAATTTACATACCCTGAGAAAACGGGGCTTCATAATGTGTCTATTGCAAAATAGTAAAGTTACTTGCTGTCAATAAGGATATAATGTTAATTGTCCATTGAGACATCTTTATAATTCATAACTAGTTTTAACCTGTGAAGCAGGCTCTACATGTCCATTTATCCTACATTCAGTATATTTAGCCATTGAAATCTAAGTCATATACAAATTGCCACTTTCAGTAGTGACTATATCCATACTTTTATTTACTGGTCCTTGGAGCAGTGCCCATTTACTGTTTAACTTTGACTCTATTAGATCCTATTCCATTGAATGCCACATAGAGGTGTGAAAATCATTCAAACTTGCAAAACACAGTTTTAGATGCAGTGGTGAAGACTGTTGCCATAGTTACACAACGTGGAACATTACAAGGTCCTACTGAGGATTTCACAGGGCACTAGCCAGCTTTCTGCAAGGACGCAGCCGACAAAATTCATTTGGAATCTGGTCTGTTTGAAATTGGGTGTTTATTTTTGACTAAACCTTTGTCTGAGCAATTCATTCCAGTGATTCGGCATCTGCTTTGTGGGCTAACACAGATCAACGTGACACACTGGACACCGGGACTCAGTCTCACAATGATAATAGTGTTAAACAGAATCATTTATTATCATGTAATGAACTCAGTAAAAAAAAACATATTGATCTGCTTCTCAGCATTTTGGATGTTAAAGACTTAAAATAATTAATTAACTCATCTTGATGCAAAGCACAACTTAATTCTCCCCTTTAGGATCCTGTCTTGAGTTGTGTGGTTTTCATATGCATGATAAATTAGATGTGTGTGGGTGGAAATTGTTTTTCTGCATTAACAAAGCATGATAAGGCATTGGTCATTTTGTTATATTAGTCAATGACATACAGCTGAATAATGTGGTACGGTTATGTCCATGTTATCTTTATGAATGATGGTTAGTTATTACTGTATCAAATAATATGTGAGAGTATATAGCAATGTGATTCTAGTGAGACAGTGCTTTGTGGCTTATTCGATTTAGCATGTCGGTTATTAATTATCCTGAATTCTATTCCCACTGGGGCCACCCATACATAATAAAATGTATGCATGCATTTCGATAAAAATATTTGCTAAACGGCATATATGCATATGAAAAACATCCTCCTTAAAGCAATGTCTTAATTGCTTGTTGTAATTCAATCAGGGCTCTTCAGTTCCTGTGTGAAATGGAGGAAAGCTGTTCTACAGTAAATTCCCGGTGAGGTGGTTGCCAAGACATTGATTGTAAGCAGAGTTCAAACATGCCTTGAAAGACCTCCAGGGATGAGTCCCTGATGGGATGTCCCTACTAGCTTTCAACTTTCAGCAGCCACCCACACATTGTTTTCCATGAACCGAATTTGCACACTATTTTAATCGTTCCTCTGACCTGGCAAGAATAACAGGATGAAAGCAAAACATTCTCGCTGAGGTAGACTTGTGTGGTTTAGTTTGCGGCCATGACACGCATGCATGGATGAGTTTGGTTGTCTTCAAAATGAGACAGATCAGAAGATCCAATGTGAAATTAAAAGGGATTGTGTCCTCTCTATGAAATGTTCAGTTATCAATGGTCGGACTCTGAAGATTTAGCAGCAGTTTGTCTGTGGCTTCACCCAGGTCATCCTGGGTTAGACATCATTCAGGCCGTGCTCACTCTGCAAAAGTGGTCACCGATCATAAAAATGTGCATTTGTCCTAGTGCCAATGTTTTGCTATTAAATACCACATCCTGGAGATCTCAGGGTTTCTATCCCAAAAAGCAATGTATCGCACTTCGATTGTCCAGAACCTTTTACGGAGAGAACACTTGTCTAAATAGGGTATAGGGTGCTATCATGGCCCTGCTTTGAGCAGAACAGGGGGTAATAGACCTAAATCCCTCTTCTTTACTCTCAGTTATGGGTGTTGCACCTCTTTTTTAGTGGGATGTACATTTTGCTTAGTCTTTGAATGATATTACAATTTCCAAAGTGATTTCCATGCAAATGAGTTGCGCTGAAATGTTTTCGTCAACCACACTATATCTCCCATGTTCACTTCAGTCAGCACAATCCCTAGCAACGCACGAGTGTCCTCGCTCTTCTCCCTGAGGGCTGACAAATAGAGTGTGATGTGTTACGTCAATGTTATGACTCAGTGGCTGGGTCAGGGAGCTAACAGTGTGCGCCGGCCCAGAGACATCAGCAGCACCTCTTATGGCCACTGCTGCCTAAGATTACTCATCACGTCCCCACAAACCACCTCACGTCCCCACAAACCACCTCACGTCCCCACAAACCACCCCAAACCACATCACACAATCGACAGGGACAGGCCTCACATAAATACGATGTGCTTTTCAGTGCAATTGTGCAATAGCCTTGCATATACAGAATGTAGAATGATCAGAGTTAGAAAAGGTTGTGGTAGCACATACAGGTTCCCCATACGTACCTACCTACCTACATACCTACATACAGTACATACATATTGTAGGCTCTACATGGTGTCCTGACCTATGAGACAGTGACATGCTCTCAATAATCCCTGATTGATCTCTAACGCATGTCTACTCTCTACCTTTCCATTTCCTCCTAAATGCCATGTGCTGAGTAAAAACTCCTCCACTGTAATATACCTATGCGGTGGTGTCATTCGGGTAGTTAAATCCATTTGATTTGGTAATTTTTTTATCAAATGGAAATCCGACCAGGTACAGTATACAAATGCCAGAACGTTTGAACATTGATCAAGATGATCAACAAAAGTTTTGATACATTCATCAGCTCTGTCTTTAATGTTCGCAACCTCAGAGCTCTGTCTGGTTGAGAGCTGTAGTGTAATATATAAGATATGAGTTAAAGTTACCTCATTCGACTGTGTCAGCATTTGATTAATAATTGCATACAAACCTCATGTTAACTAACTAACTACAAGGCATTCCCCACCTCCAAGTGATCGTGAGAGCAACTAATACTCCATCAGGACAGTGAGGGAATTATGTATGCTGCGTAGCCTACTTTGTGACATTCTAATCCTCTGTTGCTCAGTTGGCAGAACATGGCTCCAGTGTTGCCACAGGCTGTTGGTTAGAATCCCATGGGTGGCCAGTACAAAAAGTATGTAATCGTATGCACACCCCATTGTAAGTCGCATTGGATAACGTGTCTGCTAAATGACGTACATGTTGAGGACAAAGCTATAAATATTCATGGTCAACAGGAACCCCGAACATATTTCAATATCTAACATCCATGGTAAGCAAGGCAAATTAGGATACGTTTGAGAGCATATGGCAGGCTTAACTAGAAGAGAGGATTGCATGAGGTGATCCATAGATTGTGTAAAGAGCCTATCAACTGGCAGATGGTAACCATATATCAGCTTTGGTCTCTACGACAACGAGGTGAATGGGCTAGTCTGTTCTAATATGTACACAGTACAACCTGGATGTTTTAAACATGAGAGCATGAACACAGCATGGGATTAGGGTTATACTATGCGCAGACCTTTCTTTCTGCAAATGGCAATGTAAATGTCATTTTTTACTGTTTCCGTTGTGATTGCCACTTATGGCAGGGTCCAAAACATGTGCTGTGATGAAAAATGTAGACACTGAGCAATTATAATAATTCACAAGTCTAGGATGTTAGATGCTCAACATTTCAGTACTACGTATAATCCACAGTTTGAGGTCAACACTGAAGCTGTTAATGAATGCAAACAGAAGAGGCTGAGTTAAAGGCTATGACAGCAATAAAAGTCAGACAAAATGGAGGGATTTCTGACTTTATTTTTGGCGACCAATTGAGCTCAGTTTCTTTGCAGATCTGAGACTGTACCAAACCCTGTTTTTATGAAAGACGTCTAGTCAGTCATTTTGAGCTCAATTGAGTTTAGCTGTAGGCTAAGCCTTATATAGACCAACACCTACTGTACCTGTTCTGGATTGCCAAGTGATGATGGAGCTATGTTCATTTTGACAGAATTGTTGGCAACACAACTCCTTTATTCCTCCGCCAATCTGCAAGTTCCCTCCACAGTAGTAACAGTTTACTTGATAAATAATATCCTTTTTAATTTCTCTGTTTCTCTCTTTCTTTCTTTGCAGGCTGTGGAAACCAACCTGGCATCCAAGGACAGTCATTGGGTCTTTGTTAATGAGGTAAGATGAGAGGCTGATGCTGCTTTTAGTATTTTCCCTGTCTCAATCTCTCTTTCCCTCTCTCTTACTGTACCTACAACAACTGCATGATAACTGCACAGCAAATAAGAGTACATTGATGCTCAAGAGAAGTGATCATCTAGCTCTGTATTCACCCACGGAAAAACTGTTTCAAAGTTAATAGCACCTTGCATTGTGTGACTCACACTGTTCAGAACGGATCATTGTTTGATACAACAAAAGCCCTGTACCATTATGGAGGATTGGCCATTTGAAAGTCCTCAGTAAGAGCGAGACATGACAGTTACATCATTTCCTCTGTCTTACCATCGATTTCCACATTGTAGATTTCCCGCTGGACTCAACTATAATGGTACTTATGTGTTTTCTCATCAAGCATTGCCAAGTGGCAAAAAAGCCTGAACATTTCTTTTTCAATATGTCTGAGTCTCTTACAGTCACAAAGAATGTGGTAGTACACATGCCCTTGTTGAATGAATAATTACTATTACACATTGTCTTGTTTTACCATAATAGCAGTTGTTTGGTAATTACATGTTTGAAAGTCACCTTTGTATTTTTCAAAAAGTGTAAAACCCTTTTTGAAGCAAAGAGTGCTTCAATTAGTTCCACAGACACCATGTCTGTTTCCTTTGTGAACTAATGCTTGCTTTGTGTATTATTTGTATTGTCATATTACCAACACTTAATTGTTTCAAAAAGTAATTGATTTACTACTAATATGTACTCAGTCAGTACTACCAATTTGTGTTGTTGATTCACATAGCTACTGTATCTTAAAATGAATGCACTCATTGTAATGTTCTTTGTATAAGAGTGTTTGCTAAATTACTTAGATGGAATTACTGTAATATGTTCATATTAAACAAAAAAAAATTCTGATAGCATGTGACCAGGGATGTCAAATTTTTTATCATGGCAGTTTAGCCAACCCACCAACCCACAACCAGGTAATGAAACTAATGTTTAGTTTAATGTCTAATCCAGATGGTTACAACAACAGAAGAACAACTATGCAAGAAATTTAAAACACTTCAAAGGGCTGCTGGCCTGTCAAAATAATTAAATGATAAAAAGAAATGACACACCTGTCATAAACTACCTTAATTTTGAATTAATTTATTTCTGTTAAGTATGGCCTTTGAGCCATGTCATAACTTTATCTTGGTGCAAGCAACATTAAAAACACAAAGCCCAACCGGATATTCATTTGTAGTTATGCAGTTAAAATATAGCACTATAACAATAACTATAACAACCAACTCGGTTGATATAATGTCAACATGGCATATACGTATACTGTCTATACTATACAGTGCATCCGGAAAGTATTCACAGTTCTTCACTTTTTCTACATTGTTATGTTACGCCCTTAATCCAAAGTATTTCCCTCAACATTCTACAAACAATACCCGATAATGACAATGTGAAAAAAGTGTGTTTGAAATCTTAGCAAATTTATTTTAAAAAAATACGAAAAAAGCACATGTACATAAGTATTCACAGCCTTTGCCATGACTATCAAAATGGAGCATCCACCTGCGGTAAATTCAGTTGATTGGACATGAATTGGAAAGGCACACACCTGTCTATTTAAGGTCTCACAGTTATGCCGTGAGTGTATTTACTACACGATTTCAGAGCCGACTTAGCTGTCCCTGACTCATTTTTGAGGTCTGTGACAAAATTCACAGATCGGAACGAAATCCCATGTGGCTCCCGTCACCGACGCTCGTTAAGTGTGAGCAGTTCCAAGACGGATCTTTGCTAGTCTTTGACTTGTCGCAGATGCCCCAATTTTATCTGGCATGTTTGATATTTTCACGACAAAATCTTGTAGTGTGAGTGATGCAGCGAGAACAGTTGAGAGGTCCCACCATACACAGCAGGAATTCAAGTTCGTCAGCTGTCATTCGGAGCAGCTCTCTAAATGCAGTCCTATCATGCACCTGTATGTTTGAGAATGGGAGGTACAAGCAATACCTTTTCTATCAAAAAAGTTGGCATGATGCACGCTAAATGTTAATTTTATTTACCTCCAACTGTTTTTGCAAAGCAGACAAACCTTTCTACCCTTATCTTTCTAAATATTCCCTCCATATTTTCTGTTTTTCCCCCTTTTCAGTATTTAAGCACGAATCATTGCCCAAACAACTTGTATAATCTGTTGTTCCATTTCTGCTAAAGTCACTTCAGGATAATACACTCTTGTGTGTTTTCATGGGAGGAGTAGAGTTGAGGACACGCATTTTGTCTGCGATTCTTTCAAGATCATGTAATCTGTGAACCTCGTTTGTGCTCTGTGGTGTAGTGTGAGCAGCGCTACGTCTACAAGGCGACTGCAGGTCAGAACATTTGTAGTGTGAGCAGTACAGCGATTTGTGTAGTTAGTAAATCGTGTAGTGTATTCCAGGCTTTAAACAAAGCAAGCCATGAAGTCCAAGGAATTGTCTGTAGACGTCAGAGACAGGATTGTATTGAGGCACAGATCTGGGGAAGGGTACAGAAAAATATCAGCAGCATTGAATGTCCCAATGAGCACAGTGGCCTCCATCATCTCTAAATGAAAGAAGTTTAGACCCACCAGCACTCTTCCTAGAGCTGGACTCGTCCTAGAGCTGGTCCCTGGACAAACTGAGTGATTGGGGGAGAAGGGCTTTAATCAGGGAAGTGACCAAGATTCAGATGGTCACTCTGACAGAGCTCCAGCATTTATCTGTGGAGAGAAGAGAAACTTCCAGAAGAACAACCATCTCTGCAGCACTCCACCAATCAGGCCTGTATGTTAGAGTGACCAGACAGAAGCCAATCCTCAGTTAAAGGCACATGAGAGCCTCCCTGGAGTTTGCCAAAAGGCACCTGAAGGACTCTCAGACCATGAGAAACAAAATTCTCTGTTCTGATGAAACTAAGATTGAACTCTATGGCCTGAATGGCAAGCGTCATGTCTGTAATAAACCAGGAACTGCTCATCACCTGGCCAATACCATCCCTACAGTGAAGCATAGTGGTGGCAGCATCATGCTCTGGGTAATTTCCTTCAGTGGCAGGAACTGGGAGGCTAGTCAGGATATAGGGAAAGATGAATGCAACAATGTAGAGAGACATCCTTGCTGAAAACCTGCTCCAGAGCACTCTGGACCTCAGACTGGGGCGAAGGTTAATCTTCCAACAGGACAACGGCCCTAAGCACACAGACAAGATAACAAAGGAGTGGCTACAGGACAACTCTATGAATGTCCTTTAGTGGCCCAGCCAGAGCCCAAACTTGAACCTGATTGAACATCCCTGGAGAGATCAGAAAATGGCTGTGCACTGACACTCCCCATCCAACCTGATGGAGCCTGATAGACCTGCAAGAAGAATGAGAGAAACTGGCCTGAAATAGGTGTGTCAAGCTTGGAGCATAATACTCAAAAAGACTTTGAGGCTGTAATTGCTGCCAAAGGTGCTTCGACTAAGTATTGACCAGATGCTGTGAATACTTATGCACGTGTGCTTTTTCATTTTTTTATTTTTAAGAAATGTTCTAAGATTTCAAACACACTTCTTTCACATTGTCATTGTGGGGTATTTCTTGTAGAATTTTGAGGGAAGTAATGAATCAACCCATTTTGGAGTAACATAACAAAATGTGGAAAAAAAGAAATGTGAGGCACTGTGAATACTTTACGGATGCCCTGTAAATTTATTGCGTCATTAACTACGAGAAAGTATATTACGTTTTTGATCTACAGTACATATTAGTTGTAACAACTTTAAAGCTGAAGCTGTTCTGGCATACCCTGGAAATCCAGAGTTCTCGCGAGAGCACAATTTGAATTTGCTCAGCAAGTTACTCTGGCACCGAGTAATGCTGCTCATTAACTATGCCCTTGTAGCCGAGCTGCACCAATCACATTGGGGTATCTGATATAGGCGGGCCAGAGGCATGTTATGAACAGATGACGACAGCTCATCTGTCATTAGTAAATATTGTAAGATCGCTATGGATCTACACCAGTTGTTGTAAACTGCTTTGGTAGCTACAATGAACGAGTTAGACTTGGCTTTTTGCCTGAAGGAGGAACAGAAGACGGCGCTCATATCGTTACTTTTTAAGAAGGACGTTTTTGTACAGTGAGATTTTGAAATGCACGCTTGGTGCCCCTCCTCGAGTTGAGTCATTTACATTACTCGATCCCAGACCCTTAATCGTTCAGGATTTGGGTCTGGATTTTTCCAGGCTAGTTCTGGCAGGTAGTGTTGGCCCAACTCTTGCAACCAGGTCCTAGCCTACTTATGAACCCTGGTATTACATGTGAATTTGATGGCATGTGGACAATTAGTAAAATGGTCAGATGTTAGTTTAAGGCAATTAGCTGATCAATGACAGGTGACTTTGAAATATGCAGTGACTTGGAATGAGTTACGTAATGGAACAACAATGTGGAACAACAAACAAACATTTCTGGTTATAGATGAGGAATTAACTTGAGGAATAAGCAAGGGAATGTTTAATACACACAACATTCTAAGAATATGCCCTAAATGGCGATTTTATATATATATTTACATACATACATACATACATACATGCATACATGCATATATATTTCGTGCTTTGCGAAAGTATTCGGCCCCCTTGAACTTTTCGACTTTTTGCCACATTTCAGGCTTCAAACAGTCTCAGGTCTTTTGCCGACTCCATCAGGTTTTCTTCCAGAATGGTCCTGTATTTGGCTCCATCCATCTTCCCATCAATATTAGCGATCTTACCTGTCCCTGCTGAAGAAAAGCAGGCCCAAACCATGATGCTGTCACCACCATGTGTTGCTTTTTCGCCCAACATAACATTTTGCATTGTTGCCAAAAAGTTTGATTTTGGTTTCATCTGACCAGAGCACCTTCTTCCACATGTTTGGTGTGTCTCCCAGATGGCTTGTGGCAAACTTTAAACAACACTTTTTATGCATATCTTTCAGAAAGGGGTTTCTTCTTGCCACTCTTCCATTAAGGCCAGATTTGTACAGTATAAAACTGATTGTTGTCCTATGGACAGACTCGCCCACCTCAGCTGTAGCTCTCTGCAGTTCATCCAGAGTGATCATGGGCCTCTTGGCTGCGTCTCTGATCAGTCTTCTCCTTGTCTGTGCTTCCAACGGACCTCTGAGACTATCACAGAGCAGGTGCATTTATACGGAGACTTGATTATACACAGGTGGTTTCTATTTATAATCATTAGTCATTTAGGTCAACATTGGATCATTCAGAGATCCTCAATGAACTTCTGGAGAGAGTTTGCTGCACTGAAAGTAAAGGGGTTTAATAATTTTGCTCGCCCAATTTGTCAGTTTTTTATTTTGTTAAAAAAGTTTGAAATATCCAATAAATTTCGTTTCACTTGATGATTGTGTCCCACTTGTTGTTGCTTCTTCACAAAAAATTACAGTTTTATATATTTATGTTTGAAGCCTGAAATGTGGCAAAAAGTCAAAATGTTCAAGGCACAGTTCGCAAGGCACTGTATTATATATATATATATATAAAATATCTACACTACTCTTTGTAAAAAAATCTTTTGAACATTTACATTTTATTCATTTAAGAGACTGAGCCATCTGATGCCCAGGAGTGTACAGGTGTATTGATAGAAATGGCATTAAATTGATCAGAAAATATATGAATAACAATGGATGAGCTATAGGTATCGTCATTAGGAATTATTCTGTCAATCAGTCATTTCCAACAGTGATAGACGTTAGCAACATTGGTAATGTCTTGAATATATGTATATTTGAATCAATTGAATGCCACCGTGGTGAATTTCTATTAAAAACATGAAAACACCTGGGTGTTGTAAAACTTTTCTCCAGTAGTGCATATAGTGTATTACTAAACTATTGACCAGAGCCCTGTAGAAACAGGGTGCAGTTCTCCAGAGATCCATACATAGTCTAGGTCTCTGTAATTCCAAGTTAGGCTGCGCCTGGAGCATGGAAAGACTATCTCCAAGAGGTCCATACAGTTCTCCCTAGATTAAAATCTGTGTGCTTTAACACTGAGTCAATGTAAACAGTCCTGCCCTTTCCCCAGCCTGCTCACCGGAGCCCAATTAAAAGTTGTACGGCCTGCACTTAATGCAGAGGAAACGGGAGAGGGTCTGACGGGTGGACCTGGCTTCAAGTGTACATGCCTCTTGAGGAGCTGCTACCGAGCTGTGGCCCTCGATTTCACAACGTACCGGTGATGATTACCCCTGAGGGTCATTGGTGCTGGGGCGAAGGGATGTGGTGGGGGACAATTCGGTAGATTGTGGTTTAATCGATTATGTTGTCGATGTAATCCAAAGGCAGGTGTCATGTTGGTATGTGATGCTGCGTGGTATGGCTGTTACTTACAGCTATGCACAACACAGCATTTTCCATAGTGGTATTTTTCCTTCGAGCTAATTGATGTACTGCATACCATAGTAGGTATAATGTCATTGTGAATCCACATCAGAAATGGGTGAAATGTCCTCTGTACATCATTGGAAATTATAATGAAGAGACTGTCTGTGCCTATTACCAACTCTGATATATTTTCAAGGTAACAAGCCAAGTTCATGAATAATTCAATGAACTCATGAAATGACCTTATTTCTGTTATTTAATTGATATTATCTGTCTCATCTTTGTTAATGAGGCCAATTGCTTTACATGAATTATGTTTTGGATAGTGCATATGTTATGTGTTTTATAGGATCCACTGATAATATGTGTCATTGTTTTTATTTTTTTAATATCACTTTTCAGGGGGTGGGCAATTTTATTATTTGGAATGACAGACACAATTGCATCAGTGTTGCCAGGGTTGGTATCCTGGTTATTGTGTTCCAGCTAAGCCTGGGGGCTGTGCTAAGGGCAGTGCAAATTGGTACAGTGCTGCTCGAGGTAGATGTGTAAATAGTCTGACACAATTACCTTGACACTTCACTCTCGAGCAAGTACTTTTGTGCGGGACGGGCGCCCGCGAAGTTAATCACAGTTGAATTGTTGGCAAATGTGTACTCCTCCCACATACACTATACAGCCAAATGTAAGTGGACACCCATACTATTGGTGGAGGAGAGATAATGATCTGGGACGGTTTTTCAGGGTTTGTCCTGATTGGAGGAATTTGAGTGGCCTGACCTCAACCCCACTGAACACCTTTGGGATGAATTGGAATGGTGATTGTGAGACAGGCCTTCTCATCCAACATCAGTGCCTGACCTCACAAATGCTCTTTCGGCTCAATGGGCCCAAATTCACATAGACACACTCTACATATACATGCTCATATGGGTGCAACGGTCTGGTGTCCACATACTTCTGGCTATATAGTGTATGTAGCGACTTGATGTTGAGCGAGCAATGTGATAAAAAATGGTGACAAGTGATTGGAGGAAGCATGTAATCAGTCATCGACCATCCCACACCTGCGATGGGTTGCCGACTAGATGAAGGGAAATGTCCATGGTAAACTGAGAGGTGAGAAAAATCGGGGGGGAACCCCCTTCCCCCACAACAAAAAGAGATTGGGGAAGCCAGCTGAGGTTATGTATGGGGAGAAAGTAAGGGCACATGTGTGGTCTAGAGTCATAATCTTAGACTGCTACACTAAACGCCAGCACTCGTACTATTTTTCTATTTAAAACAGAAAAGCTATTTTCTTGAATTCAGGCTATATTGTATTCTAAGGTAGGGTTATTTTTGAACAATCTGCAGCCTGTCTTAACTAAGACTCTCTAACGTTGGCGTTGTTCTATCAGCGTGATACTCCAGAACACAGCTGTGGCTTTACATTAATTACTCATCTGCTACAGAGGCCACAGCAGCTCAGAGCAAGATCATCACTCTCTTTCTACATAAACATGAGTCTATATGAAACGTCATGGACTTTCTTTCTAGGCGTTATTGAAAGCAGTTGTGTACTTCATCCACATAACATTATGCTTTTGGAACAGTGTCTATTGTTCCCTGTCTCCTGACCATATAGCCTCCTCCGGGGGTTGGAAGGATAGAGGCTCAGTCTGTACGCCACCTCAAAAATGTTGGACACATCAAGTGTGAAATCAGAAGGGGTATTAGCTAGACCAAAGTGTGGAGAAGAGTGTTAGGAGGCTTTTAGGGCTAACACCAACCCCTAAACCCCCTCCCGGCCGACACCGCTGTGGGGATTACACAAGACCAAGTGTTTTGGTTCAAACATGTTTAATGAGAAAGCAGTGTTCACATTGACACGTCCTGCAGGAGGCTATGTACAGCAGTGTGTGCACCCTGAAGTCATCTGGCAGGGGAACGTCGCTATCCGTCACACCCGACATCATTTACCAATTAAGGGGACAAGAGTTGACTATTGTTACCAGCTTTAAAGATCACAGAAGCATAATCTCAAATAACTGTGCAATGGATAATTAGATTCAAAACCTCCTCAAGCAAGTCTCAGCCTGTTTTGGCTGTCTTCCAAAACAGCAACGTCAATCTGAAGAGCAAAATAAAATGCAATCTTTGTATCCCACCTTTCTTTTTGACTGAAAAGCAGGGATACAATACCTTACAGCTGCCACATTGAAAACATGGAGCCATTTCACATACAGTGCTTTCACAAGATCCTCAGACCGGAAGCATTTTAAGGACCGAATTAAAATCATACTGAAGACTTGCAAAATCCATTCATCACTTGTAGAGGAAAAGGCCTCTTCTCAAACACACTGGCGCTCACACGTAATGTGAATTAAGGTCAAGGAGGACAAATACTTGGGGGGGGGGGGGGGGGGTACAATTTCCCCTAAACACAAGTTTTAAAAACCTGCTGCGGTTTTCACATCTTTGTTGATATATCACGCGAGTCAATTGGCCAATCACAGTCAAGATAACGGCAGCGTCTTTGAAAAGCCCCTGGCTGAAGCTTCAACTTTTCACGCTACCACTACCGGGCAGAGGCCGTTTATGGATACTGGGGATGGGCCGATACCACTTTTTATGGAACGAGTACAAGTAAAGAGCACTTCATTTTGGGTACTTGCCGATACAAGTACCGATACAAGTACTTTTAAGAACTATGCCAAATGTCACATTTATAATGATAAAATCTGCTATTTCTTAGATGTTGATCAGCCAATTCAACTATAGAAAAGTAAATATTCCTACATATCGAGAAGAACATCGTTTACATTGCAGGTTAATGTGTTATATTTATTACAGATCTCAATGGTTTAAGTCTCCTTCCCTATTTAGCTAAAGTGAGAGAAACACGTTTGTAAACGCGAACGCAGTACCTTTGTG
>JACXGM010011849.1:6278-24682 GCA_016801145.1 Umbra pygmaea
CTGGGAGACACACCAAACATGTGGAAGAAGGTGCTCTGGTCAGATGAAACCAAAATCGAACTTTTTGGCAACAATGCAAAACGTTATGTTTGGCGTAAAAGCAACACAGCTCATCACCCTGAACACACCATCCCCACTGTCAAACATGGTGGTGGCAGCATCATGGTTTGGGCCTGCTTCTCTTCAGCAGGGACAGGGATAGCTAAAATTAATGGGAAGGTGGATGGAGCCAAATACAGGACCATTCTGGAAGAAAACCTGATGGAGTCTGCAAAAGATCATGATGCTCTCTGTGCTTTCAACGGACCTCTAAGACTATCACAGCAGGTGCATTCATACAGAGACTTGATTACACACAGGTGGATTCTATTTATCATCATAAGTCATTTAGGTCAACATTGGATCATTCAGAGATCCTCACTGAACTTCTGGAGAGAGTTTGCTGCACTGAAAGTAAAAGGGCTGAATAATTTTGCTCGCCCAATTTGTCAGTTTTATATTTGTTAAAAAAGTTTGAAATATCCAATAAATTTCATTCCACTTAATGATTGTGTCCCACTTGTTGTTGATTCTTCAAAAAAATTACAGTTTCATATTATGTTTGAAGCCTGAAATGTGGCAAAAGGTTGAAAAGTTCAAGGGGGCCAAATACTTTTCGCAATAAATTCTTTATTAGGAATAACCCCTATAGCATCTCATTTTTTAGGGGGTTTTACGTTCTCTTAGACTTGTTCCATTTGTCTTCTAAAACTCAGCTATAGGCAGGTGTGCAACATATCTTTTACATTTACTATTGTTTATGAGTCAACCATCAGGAGAAAACTGAACAACAATGGTATGCATGGTTGCAAGGAGAAAGCCACTTTTCTCCATAAAGAACAATGCTGCCTGTCTGCTGTTTGCAGAAGGCCATTAGAAAAGTGTTTAGTGGATGGATGAGACCCAAAGAAATGTTTTGGTTTAAATTAGTTTTGTTAGGTCTGACAAAAGGAAAACATTGCATTCCAGCATAACAACCTTATTCCATCTGTGAAACATGGTGGTGGTATAATGGTTTGGGCCTGTTTTCCTGCATCTGGGCCAGGATGGCTTGCCATCATCGATGGAACAATTAAATTTGAATTATACCAGTGATTTTTATTTATTTTTTTCCCCAAATTTCTTCCCTTCCCAATTCCCACGATATCTGCCTTGTCAGCAGTTCCGCAACTCCCTGGCCAGATCTGTGGGATGGCACGGGGCACGTGCATGGTTCATCCAACCACGTTGTCCAGCCGGCCGATTATTTTTGTACAGTTCATCCAACACGGAAGCCTTTAGTCAGATCATGCACAAGATGATGATGTTCACAAATTGTCTGGAATACAAGTGCTTCATCTGAACACAAGGAGTCCCTGGAGAGTGAATTATCAAGATAGATCTGACTTATCTAAACCAAATTCTGCACAGCGCTATGCAAATTTGCGCTGCATTGTGCAGGAGGAAGTCAGAGAACACATAGTCAAGCTCGAACCAATGACAAACATGACGCAGACTCTCCTGCAATGCAGCGACTTAGCCCACTACGCCAAGCGGACCAGTGAATTCTAAAGGACAATGTCAGCAAGAGAACTATGTCATTCAGCAAGACAATGACTCTAAGCACACATGTCGTTTTTTCATTTTCCCAATTTCCTCCCCTCCCAATTGTCCTTCCCTCCATTTTTTCTCCTCCCAATCATTCTTGTCCAATTTTTCTCCACTAACCCTGCTGTGTTGCCAGTTCTGCAACCCCCCTGACATATACAGGATGGTGAAGGGCGCTCACATTATTTATCCAGCCACATGTCGCCAATTCTTTTTGCACCATTCATCCAACACGGAAGCTTATCTACCCCAAATACTGGGCAGCGCCCAGGTAAAGTCGGAGAAATCATATTCAGGTTTGAACCACTGACTATCGTGGCAGTTTGTCCTGCAAAGTAGTGTTCCCAATTGTTTTTGTCCATTCTTTACCCCACTAACCCTGCAACGTCAGAAGCTCCCTAAACCCCAGACAGAATTGGGATGGTGAAGGGTGCTCTCATGGTTCATCCAACCACATGTCGCTGGGCCGGATGATTATTTTTGCACTGCTCATCCAACACGGAAGCATTTAGTCAGTTCATGTACGGGGTGGTTATGCTCACCAGCAATACTTCTGTGATTGAATTTACAGGTGCCCGACCTGCGTACAGGGGGTCGCTGGAAAGCGATGTGACAAGGTTAATGAATTTGCTTGTCTATCCCAAATACTGGGCAGCGCTATGCCAATTTGCACTGCCTTTTGCTGGAGGCCCAGGTAAAGTCGGAGAAGCCATAATTGGGTATGAACCATTGACAAGCATGCCATATTTAGACCACTACACCATGCAGACCCTGCACACATGTAGTTATACAGTACCAAAGAATGGTTGTAGAAAAATAAAGTAAATGTTTTGAAATGTCAATGTCCTGAGCTTAATCTGATCGGAATGTTGTGGAACGACCTGAAACAAGCAGTTCAAACCCACCAACAATGCTGGGTCACATGCAGAAATGTATTCTAAAGGGCTCAGAAAACTTTCAAGCACCACTGTACATTGTGACGCTTACCCATCCATAAACATTTTATAGTGCTTTAAAAAGACTTTGAACTCTAACAATGACGTAAACTTCCATGTGGTATGAACACAACTGATCATAATGTTTTCATCTCATTATAAAAAAATACCCAGTCAAAAAAGTAGGCTAGCTGCATACAGTATCAGTTCACTTATAATTATTCCAGCATTTAAAAAGAAAATTCCTTGTCCTCTCACACAATTATAGAGTCATCTGTTACAAAACACCTAAAAGTGTGTCTGACAGTCTTCCGTTGCCTTTAGGCCTACACACTTGGCAAGTGCATCTAAATAAATGGTTTAAATCATCAGTGTTTGGGGTGGTTCTTACATTTGGAAGCTATAACTTTTACATTTCTCACTCTAAAACAAAGATCCCACTGCATTTTAAATGAATGAGACAATTGTTAAATTAGCATTAGGCCTAAAAGGGTGCACCTTTATTGCATTTAGAGGGGCTAATCTCTCATTTCATTATTTGCATTCTGTCCAGAATAATTCAGGCTAATGGGATTAACCTGTTATTGCAAAGTACAGTTCACTCCATGATTTTTGACCCCCTTGTCTATAAAAACTGTCTGAGACCAATCAGCTATAAGGCATTCTCTCAACATTCTTTTAATGTTTTTTTGTCATTGTAACATCTTGCATTAGAGAGCGGCGGTGACAGAAGCGAAGGTAACTCACAAGGTTTATTAACCAAAACACTGTTAAATAAATGTGACATACAACAAGACCGACAGGGAATGACACAAACACAGGGGTTTAAATACCATGCTGATAGGATTATACAGAAACAGTTGTTCTATAGGCTGAACAAACAATGTGATAAAGGTTATGTGAACACAACAGCGGGAAAAATTACACAAATAACAATCCACACAGGGGAGAAACCAGTTCATTATGCCTTTTTTCCCCAGGGGTCGACCGTGACAGTCCTTGCTTGTGGACTGTCCACATCAGCTCCCCAATATGTTTTAATTGGGGTTTAGGTCAGGGGACTTGGATCGATAACTCAAAGGTCTTTGTATCTTTGTCCAGGTAAAAATCTGACAATGACACAATTTTAGCCTCCTAGCAAAGGCAGACATATTTTGCTGCAAAATCATCTGGTACTTGAGAATCCATGATAGTAGGCCATGTGTCCTGTCCAGCTGCCAACTCATACAGAAATTCAATATATGGCCATATACAGTGGGACAAAAAAGTATTTCGTCAGCCACCAATTGTGCAAGTTCTCCCACTTAAAAATATGAGAAAGGCCTGTAATTATCATCATAAGTACACTTCAACTATGAAAGACAAAATGAGAAAAAAATCCAGAAAATCACATTGAAGGATTTTTTATGAATTTATTGGTAAATTATGGTGGAAAATAAGTATTTGGTCAATAACAAAAGTTCATTTCAATACTTTGTTGAATACCATTTGTTGGCTAAGACAGAGGTCAAATGTTTTCTGTAAGTCTTCACAAGTTTTTCACACACTGTTGCTGGTATTTTGGCCAACTACATATTTTGTCCTCACCTTTATTTTCACAATTAGAATGTTTTATTGAATTATTGTAAAACCACATTTTTTTTCTTAGCAATTTGATCAGTTTAAAAGGATAGACATTTTGCTAATTTTTTGAGCATTTTATATAAAACATTTGAACTTTTTTAATATTCATCAATAAATAATGTACAAATGTTTTTACCCTAATGCATATATGTAAAGTACAAGTCTACCTTGTCGTTTATATATGTTATAGTTAATCTAATGACATAAAATTAATGATTTGTTTGTGCAGTGATGAAAATGCTCAAATATGTCACTGGTTGTTAAGGCTGCTGAATGTTGCAGATCATGTACCAAGCGAGACGGCAACATGGAACTTCATGGGGTTCACCCAGTAATCTGGTATGTTTTATTCTGCTCTCCTACTTTACATCATTCCATTTGTCCTGTTTCAGCTACATTTTTACAGTACAGCTACTTCTGCTTTTGTTTATTAGCTGCTGTTCTATATGATGGAGAGGGACAGAACTGGAAGCAGATTGGGAAAGATGGAAAAGAACCACAGTGGACTTGGAAAGTTAGAGAAGGAGCCACAGCAGGGGTGAACTGTACTATGATGGACCAGGGAATGTTATAGGAGCCATTGTAGTTGGGAGTAAAAGGATACAATTAATGTGCACTTATGAAGTTGAAGCATTAATAATTAATGTATTTCCTTTTCTCCCATTGCAATAGTCTGGGTTAAGAACGGAGAAATGCTAAATAAATGCCTATAGAGGATTTATAGAATAGACGTGGTTGAATATTTCCTATCTAACTATCTGACCTCATAATGATCATTTATCCGTGTGTAAACAGCTACGGAAAGAAATACCACAGCGACCCGGGAAACTAGAGCGTTGCCCGCGAGTCAGACAAAGGAGCATAGGCTACCTAACTTGAACTGTGTGCGTGATAAACACTGAAACTCCAGAGCAGACCGACAACAAGATAACTTAACATTCCCATTAAAACTCCACCGGAGATGTTCGGGGAAATGATTTAGAATGTCTATGACAGAACTTAGCAAATGAATAATATTTAATTCCAATTAAAGGGCATCAAAGTACAACACTTTAACCGGACACAGAATTACACAATTATACCAAGAAATTACATGTTGTTTAAACTTCTAAATATGATCTTAGATCTAAGTATGTCTTATACGGTACAGTCTATCTAATACAACATTTATCCAACACATTTGCTATGGCACACTCAGACGTGTCGCCAGGAGAGTCGTTACAGAAATCTCATCCGTTTAACCTTAAACAAAGACTTATATTTCCCTTCGAGAGGGGCAGCCCACAAACTCCCGCTGCATACGAAATAAGGGTCAGTTCACTGACTGAAATTGGAGACAACAGAGCACATTACAATTAGATTGTGTCGCCTCGGCGGCGCTATCCGGGAACAAAAGGACTCGGTTATCACATTTTGACTATGCTTCGCTGTAGAAAGCTAGCATTAATCTCTTCTAGTCGCTCTGTGGAGAAAATCATAACGCCTTGCATGTATTGAAACCAAAACTCCCTTTATGGGATGATCCAGCAAGCCCCAAAATGATATACAGTATAATGTTGAGATTCAGCTTCTTGTTTGACTACCGATAGTGGGGGTTTTGGCCCCCCTCCCTTCCGAGTCTCACTCCGGCAGTCGTCAAGAGTGTGAGACTGGTAGTTCTTAGACAGCTGCTATAATCAGTCCTGTGGAACATCTAAAAATCCACTACACCATACTGGGGTGTAGATGATGAGGTACCATGATGGTTACAGGATTTAAACTGGGGTGTGGATGGTGAGGTGCCATGATGGATTAATGAAGGGTACAGGATTCAAACTGGGGTGTGGATGGTGAGGTACCATGATGGATTATGGCCCTTTTCCATTGCTGGAACCAGCTCAACTCTACTTGCCTCGCCTCGCCTCTACTTGCCTTGAATGCATTTCCATTGCTAGGTAACAGCTCTACTCAAGTCTACTCGACTCGCCTTTTTTGCATTTCCATTGGGCAAATTTACCTGGTACCACGTAGCTTTTCGTACTTGCTCAGTCGAGGTTCCAAGCGGGTAGAGCCGTTACCAAACTGTGACGTGAACACACAGAAAGCTGTTGATTGGACAAAAGAGTTATCACTCATGCATCACATTTGCTCGACACCGGACATCCTATATCAAAATAACCGGATACATCCACCATCGTTTGAGCAGAATCTTTACAATAATTTTTAAAAAGCACAAACAATGGCAACCCGCAAAATCATGCCGTGGTCAACTGAGGAGGTGCAGACATTTCTGTGTTTGGTTGCTGACGAGAGGATCCAATGTGAGCTGGATGGAGCAACTCAGAATGAGAAAGTTTACCAGGAAGTCTCGCAATTAATGGGCACACACGGTTTCCAAAAATCGAAAAAAGTGACTACCGATCCATTAAGGACCACAGTGGTAGAAGTGGTTCAAACCGAAGGAGTTGGAAATGGTTCGACCAGATGGATGCTATATACGGCCACAGACCGGCAAACAATGGGAGGGTGTAACATTTCCTGGTTCCTCATCCCTGTGAACTACATCTTCCCCTTCCTAGTTTGCTCGGAACTACAATTCCCATTCCCCAGTTCATCTTCCCTGTGAACTACAGCTTCCCTGGTCTTGCCTCCTCAGGACTACATTTCCCATAACCTGGACTCAATCAAACAAATTCCATTCACCTGCTCTCACCCAGTCCTATATATGACACACACACACCATTGCCTCTTCGCAAGGTATTGTGAGTATTGATTTCTTCCTACTGAGCATTCATTTCTTGTATTGTTATTCTGGCCTGACCTCTGCATCGATTATTAAGTATTTTGTCTCGGATTATCCCTAGTACCTTTGCCTATACTCTTGGATTGATATTTTGGCCTGGCCTCTGCATTGATTATTAAGTATTTTGTCTCGGATTATCCCTAGTACCTTTGCCTATACTCTTGGATTGATATTCTGGCATGACCTGTGCATTGTTTATTCTATATTGTGTTTTGGATTTCCCTCTATACCTTCGCCTGAGCTGTTGCTGCCTTGTATTTGAACCCTGTGTAGAATAAACATTATTGTTCCTTTTATACCTTGGGAGTATCGTTACAGAGGGCAGGCGGCCACGAAACTGCGACAGCTTTGATGGAGTCCCTGATAGAGGATGGTAAGGTTTTTTACGTTACCCTTTTCAATAATAATAATACTTTGTACTAATAATAATTTGTACATAGATGAATGCATATAAAACGACAAGTCGCTGAAACCCTAAAGCAGAATTTAGCTTGTACTTTTCTTTTGCTCACTGGCCCTTATGCTTACTTGGTATAAGTTGGTCTGAGGTGTTGTTGATGTATTGTGTAGCGGTTGTACGCGTAATTGATCAGTCATTTGTATAATCACTCAGGTCAAGATTCTAACAGCGAGGGCAGCAGTCCTTTTTTTTAATAATCTGACAAGAAGATGCCCCGTCATGGCCAACAGCAGCGTCAACGCCAGAACCTGAACCAGCACCGGTGGCAGCGTCGACACCGTCAACGTCCAGCGCACCACAGTGTAAATATTACAAACATCTTTAACCTGGGAGTTTTGTACACCACTAATAACCTGTATGCGGTAATTCACTTGTGTGAGAATGCTTTGGGTGAGAATTGTATCATCTTCATCACCAACATTTACCAGTCTTGGAATTATTGCTAATTTCAATTGCTATGTATATATTTTATAGACTATTCTTCATTGTCCTGTAAGACAAATAATTTTACTTTGGACAGCAAAGATTGATTTAATTCTCCAATTCTCAGTCAGGAGGAAACGGCAACGGGAGAAAGAGCATATTGCTGTCCTAAGAGAGATCCAGGCAATGAACTGGGCTCAGCATCAGCGGCATCTTGAGATGGCCCTCCAGGATGCTGCATGCGCAAGGGAGCTGGAAGCAGCCTTGAGAAGAGAGGAAACAGCCTTAAGAAGGGAGGAGAATGTTACAACTGCAGCCTTCAACACCGCATTCCTGGGAGCTCTGAGCCAGCTTGTACAGGCTTTGAGTCGCCGCGCTGACAACACCCAACCTCCCCTGGATTAAAGCCTTTGGCCAATATATATATATTTTTTGTATTGGTGTGGATGATGAGGTACCATGATGGATTAGTGAAGGGTACAGGATTCAAACTGGGGTGTGGATGATGAGATACCATGATGGATTAGTGAAGGGTACAGGATTCAAACTGGGGTGTGGATGATGAGGTACCATGATGGATTAGTGAAGGGTACAGGATTCAAACTGGTGTGTGGATGATGAGGTACCATGATGGATTAGTGAAGGTTACAGGATTCAAACTGGGGTGTGGATGATGAGGTACCATGATGGATTAGTGAAGGGTACAGGATTCAAACTGGGGTGTGGATGATGAGGTACCATGATGGATTAGTGAAGGAAGTCATCCACACCCCAAGTCTCCAAAAACACCCAGATATGTCCCTTTACATGTGACATGTAAGCTTTTCAAATTTGAATAAATTTTGTAACACATTTTCTGCAACTCAATATCATTTTTTCCACTTAAAGAAATCCCAGAGAGCTTTGAAGCTTGTACAATAATGTATTTCAGTGTTTTTGTAGACATTGTTCATTGACATTGTTCATTATTTCCTTTGGCCCTTCAGGAAGATACTCTGGCACACAAGGTAAGCTCTTCAAGGTCTAGTGATATCACTTTTCTATAACATGGACTTTGTAGGACAAATAGAGATTATGGTCCGCCTGGTAAATTGCTGAATTAGTGACCTTGACTATACCTTTAATTACCGTTTCTGTGTTGTACTTATTCGGCAGAAATAGCATACAGAATATTATAAAACCTATATAGAAGAAAATGAACCCTATCTGCACAATTGAGCATTCCAATGGGAGGGGAAAAATCTGAATGAAAGGGAAAGTAATCCAAATATGCTTACATTCTAAGCTGTCTATTTTCATAAGGAAGGGATGGGCAACTGGCGGCCCACAAGCCATATTCGGCCCCCACTCTTAATTAGTGCAGCACACAAGTCAATTTCCAAATAAGTTGATTGACCATGGTTATCTTCAAAGCGTCAAATCTTCCTACATCTTCCTACATGAACCCTACATGCAAGTGTCAGCATTTTCACCACTTCTAGATCCGGAGACCCGTCTGCTGGCAAATCGAGGATCCAGGCGTCTGCGTCTCCTATTTATTGATGCGGTCATCAGCACCAATCAGGCTCAGCTGTGGAAAATTAGCAATTAGCCAGTCTATTTAAGTCTAAAAACTAATGGTTGGTACTGTGGAAATGGGGTGGTTCTGCTTCCTTGTCGCGGATTGCGGCCTGGTAGTTAGGAGAATGTCATCTGAGAGTCCAACTAAGAGAAGTGTAAATCCTCAGATCACTGTTTAAATTAATCATAGCAAGTGGTTTAAGGATGATATCGATAACATCCAGCAGAGGGTGCTGGACGAGGACAAAACAGGTCCTTTGTCAATTACCCCCGCAATGGAGGACTTGACACTTGCCACTGTTCGCTTGGATGATGGCACAGCATCTCTTTTATCTGACTCAAAACATCAACAGTTGCTTGACATGATAAGTGCACTAGGACCTCCCCTGTGGGACAATTGGGTTTTTGCTTGATAATGGACTTGAACATGGACAGCCCTGTCGGACTGCTCTTTGTGATTCAGATAAGAATTTGTAAAACTGGACCCAAGAGTAGAAGTCTCAGGAGTAACATTCTAAGTTGAAACACCCTACAATATCACCTGCTTGTTGAATATGTCACAAAAGTGATAAATGAATAATCTATAATATCACCATGAAATGTGCTATGAACTTCTGAAATACAATTAGTTAAAAATGGTAGTGCATCATTAAAATATACAGTGGGGAGAACAAGTATTTGATACACTGCCGATTTTGCAGGTTTTCCTACTTACAAAGCATGTAGAGGTCTGTAATTTTATCATAGGTACACTTCAACTGTGAGAGACGGAATCCAAAACAAAAGTCCAGAAAATCACATTGTATGATTTTAAATAATGAATTTACTCGCCCACCTCAGCTGTAGATCTCTGCAGTTCATCCAGAGTGATCATGGGCCTCTTGGCTGCATCTCTGATCAGTCTTCTCCTTGTATGAGCTGAAGGTTTAGAGGGACAGCCGGGTCTTGGTAGATTTACAGTGGTCTGATACTCCTTCCATTTTAATATTATCGCCTGCACAGTTCTCCTTGGGATGTTTAAAGCTTGGGAAATCTTTCTGTATTTAAATCCGGCTTTAAACTTCTCCACAACAGTATCTCGGACCTGCCTGGTGTGTTCCTTGTTCTTCATGATGCTCTCTGTGCTTTCAACGGACCTCTGGGACTATCACAGAGCAGGTGCATTTATACGGAGACTTGATTACACACAGGTGGATTCTATTTATCATCATTAGTCACTTAGGTCAACATTGGATCATTCAGAGATCCTCACTGAACTTCTGGAGAGAGTTTGCTGCACTGAAAGTAAAGGGGCTGAATTATTTTGCTCGCCCAATTTGTCAGTTTTTTATTTGTTAAAAAAGTTTGAAATATCCAATAAATTTCGTTCCACTTCATGATTGTGTCCCACTTGTTGTTGATTCTTCACAAAAAATTACAGTTTTCTATCTTTATGTTTGAAGCCTGTAAAGTGGCAGAAGGTTGAAATGTTCAAGGGGGCCGAATACTTTCGCAAGGCACTGTATAGGGATAATATTTTTGTGGCCCTCTCTATCATCAAAGTTGCCCATCCCTGAGATAAGGTATAACAGTAATATATGCAGTGGTATTGTTTACCTTACCACTGCTTCAATTGTAAAATGTTTGGAAATTGTGGCACATATTCAATGCAAATGAAAAGTAAAATGTATATGATTCCAACCATGTTGTGGCACAGACTAGGTGTCAATAAAGAAACTATTTGATCCTTAAAAATTAAAAGTACTTATGGGATATTTGTACTTTTTTCACTTTGTCATGTTATATATTTTAATAAACAAGATTGCTTTTTTATTGACCATCAGCAACTGCCCTTCTCTTTGAATACAGAATGTAATAGCTAAGTAGAGTATGCCTATTTCAATGTGATTTAGGGATTGGCTGGTTTAGTGCAAAATGCAAAGTACTTTGCCCAGAGGTGAGCCAGCATCATTTTGTTATTTAGCCCAATATATGATCTGTGTGGCAGCCTGCATCTGGTGCACCTCTGGACTGGGGACCAAGGTGGGAACTCAGACATACATTTTTGCAGTATATGGGCCAGCAAACATGAGTTATGTGGCCCACAGCTTAGCCAGAATAATCCTGCTATCTTGGGCGGTGGTGATTCCACCCCCACTGAGCCCATTCCATGTTTTATGTCTGTTTTTCTGTTTCCTGACATCACATGTTGATTTCCAGCCTATAGATCACTGTTACTGTGTCTGCAATATACACAGCTGTTACCATTCAGCCATTAGTTCCTGCATTTAGTCTCTTTGTGTTTGGTTCAGCATAGCTCATTGTCTTGATGTATGTTTGTGTGAGGTGTAGCGTAGGATTTGTTTTCTATATTTTGGCTCAACAAAGTAATTTTATTTTGCAATCATTTTGGATTAAACACTAATTATTTATATCCCTTTGTTTCTACCTTTGTTATTCCTGCACCATTGGCAACTGTTACAATGGGTTATGGTTTAAACCAGTTGTCACCAATCCTGGTCATGGAGAGCTACCATCCACTAAGTTTTCACTTCGACTGCAAATAATGTAGCTTATTTCAGCTCATCATCCAGCTAATTAGTAGAATCAGGTGTGCTAAATTGGGGCTAAAGTGAAAATAGTCTGGATGGTAGATCTCCAGGACCAGGATTGGTGACCACTGGTTTAAACACTACAGGTATATGTTAGCATTGTGTCTGGAAAGGTAGTCTGTGCCAAAAAATTATCAAGACAATATGGCACCTGTAGGATTTCATTGATCATTCTGTGGTGGTTCTTGCTTTTCTGCACTGTTTTTTATTGTGTTGGCTAAGGTGAAATAATTGAAATTTGTAAGGTGAAGTTATGTAAATGTGTGATATAGGGGAGGATTTTTACCCTTATATATCAGAAAAATACATACATTATTGGAGTTTCCTGTAAACATAATTCCTGGCCGCATAGTGGTACGAGCAATAGCTCTGCATTATTACATTAGCTTTGACTATCTATTGGTTTTAGTTTGTCTACTGGTTATGTAACTCTTTTACAAAAATGTTGGTTCCATCTATCAAAAGTTCCCTTTTTGGCCCCAAAAGTTATTAATTTAGAAAATTTTGAGGAAACTACAAATAGATAGTATCTGTAATGGGTTAACACAAGTTTTACAACGTGACACAATGACTGCAATAGCCAAGAGTTTTCTTCACAAATAATAAAGAGCTACTACACGCCCCACCAAAAAAAGAAAAAGAAATGTAATAGTAGGTAGTACATAGTAGTAAGTTGCTGTCTTGCAGGGCATACTATGTCATGGCAGTTAGTGGTTCAAGCCTGATTACGGCTTTTCTTTCTTAGCCAGGAAATCTCAGCATGAGGCACAGCACTGGCAGGGATTTTGGATAAATAAATCGGATTATCTACCTTGCCACGTCACTTTCAGCAACTCCTTGTTTGCCGATTGTGCGCCTGTATATTCAATCGGGTATTCAATTTGGTGAGTTTCAATCATCCCGTACATGATTTGAATAAAGGTGTTGAATGAGCAGTGTGAAAAGAATCAGACAGGTTTTTTTATAAGAATTGGCCAGCTCAACGAGAATGTGGTTGGGTGAACCATGTGAGCTCCCTTCACCGTCCCGCATCTGTCCAGGGAGTTGCGAAGTTGCCAACTAGGTAGAGAGGGAAATTGGACAAGATCAATTGGGAGGGGAGACAAATGGGGAGAAATCACAATAAAACGTTGCTGCCTTACTTTTTGATAGAGATATAGAATCTAATCTGTTCAAACAGGAGTATACCAAAGAGGGTATAAGTTTTCAGTCCATGCCAACGATGGAAGAAAGTGTTTGCCGCAATGAATGGAATCAGAGACAATCTTTACCTGGATGATTTGAGACAAGCTTGACCAATGAAAAAAATTGTGTCACTGATCACAACAGTTTTTCAGCACATACGGAGAGAGCGGTATTAAGGACCTACTTTACTTTATCATTCCTAAAATCCCTCGGAAATTACAGCCAAAGCCAGATAAATTTATTCAACCTGTTTAATATTGGGAACACATCGTTTCTGTGGAAATATATTTTATGTTTAGTGTGCTAATTCAGTAGCTATGTAGCTAGCAATCAGTACTGCAAAACATATTCTGTTTTTAGATATTTAAACTGCCATTTAGCTACTTTATAAATAACAACTAACCATTTTATAACAATTTTGTGGTAACACTTTACAATAAGGGTACATTCATTAATGTTAGTTAATGCAGTAATAAGCACTTACTAACAGTTAACAACCCTTAACAAAGGTGCTTAATTATCATTTACTAAGGATGTTGTTGTTAACTAAGATATTAATTATTGCAATATTTTAACATCAGTAAATTAACAGTTAACCAACAGTTATATAACAGTTAACCAAGGTTTCTATTTTAAAATTGGTTAATGTAGCATAAAAAATTAAATAATATTAATAACAGTGAACTAAGGTGTAAATTATCATTTACTAATGTTAACTGGGGTATTAATTTTACATTATTTTAACATAGGTTAATGCAGTAAAATGCAGTTAACTTAGGGGTCTATTTTAACATTAACTAATGTAGCAACAAGCACTAACTAATTGTTAAGTAAGCATTAACACACGACAGACTGTGCTTTGCCAGGGAATAAACGGACACCTCAGCAGTGTAGAAAGCCACAAGCCCGAAGGCCACTGCGGCAATGTGCGATTATTCCCTGGCAACGCACAGTCTGGAGTGTGTTAATGCGCTTATAAAATGGTTGCCAACATTTTATTTGTGAAAATGTATGTTTTAATTAGTATTTTTAGCGAAAGAAAATGGTTGTGAGGCGTGCGGTTATCGTCTAACATTAACGTACCCCCCACCACTCCTCTTAATGTTGCCATGTTAGTACACCACAAATCAAGTAGTTCCTATTAAACGGATAATTTAGATCATTTATAACAAGGTGTAAACACTTATGTACAGTATAATTTAATTTAAATGGCCTGCATTTTTTATGCAATTCAAATGTTTAGTTGATACAGACTCCACTCTCAGCATCAATCAGCCTACTATAGCCATACTGTACTGACAACAGTATGGTTAATGCAGTCAAGCAAAAATCTGTGCAGTTTTGCATTGCAAGCGCATTTCTTTGAATTTTGTTTCTGGAGACATTTATATACATCCATCAAAAGCCACAATGTGCAATCTTGTCTGGGAACAAAAAATTATGAATACGGGCAGACTTCCATGTATTATGCTTTATTGGTTATTGGATAGTAAAATACTTTAGTATTTGTACCAACCGTTTTTATAAATGGTCATGTCAATTTTAAATTAGGATCTGAGTTAAGAGAGAAAAACTGAAGGGTAATATCTGTTCCCTTCCATAGGATATCATCTCTATATCTTTTCCAAAGAATGACATAATGGTGATATGGATTTTTTTAAATATCATAAATATAAATCTCCTCCAGTGCCCCCTGAATAGATTGGCAAAGTTTGGGCAAAATCAGCTCCCAACACGACGCCGTAATCTTGAAAAAGCCTAAATGAATTAATTAAGCATATAGGTACATGCGAGAACTAATTTGTACTAGTAAATAAAGTGTTTGCTTAAGTTTTTTGCATAAGTGGTTTAACCACCTTACAACGTTGTTCTGTACATTACCTTGAAAAAATTAACTCATTGCTACGTCCATTATAAGTTTTGCACAGAAAGTCAGAGTTTATCCTTAAAACTTTTATAAACTCTTCACTTGACACAGTCGTGTGCTGTCAAAGTGCAGGATTCATTTCAGTTGCGTTTAAAAATAAATACATGATATAGAAATAAAATTGACTGTTTTTTGCACTTGAACATAATAGCGTTCATCAGAAACATGCAGTTAATTTAATTCACACTGTTATTACAAATAATGTAATATCAAACATAAAATATAGCTAGCTAATATAATTAAAAACATGTAATCCCCCCAGCCCTGGTTTGTCTGAACCCTGAATGTCTGGTGACACGCCCGGTCATATGTGTCCACAACCAGTCAGGGGATGATTTGCGCAATTTCAACGACAGCAGGAGAGAAATCATTCAAACTACTATCAACGCATAGGAAAACAATTGTAGGCTATATGCCTCAAAAATTTACAGAAAATATAAATAAAACCATAGGCAGAACAATAATAGCAGGCAAATTTTAAGTCTTATACAAACAACCGTTTGCATAGAGAAGTATCTTAATTTTACTGGTAGAACGTCAGGCTACCGTAAATCCTCTTTTTATAATAAAGCTGTCAAAACTATAAGCTATTTCTTGATATTTTAAAATATGAAAAAAGGGGTCGAAGGGATAGATGGATATGGTCCACCCAACTCTTGATGTGTGGAAAACCCAGGGTGTGTAATGTGAGTGGTAGGTAAGACATTAGGCTAACGAGCCATCCATTGGACATTGACATTGGACAGCCACTAGCTAGCTATCGCCTCGTCATGAAAAAAACACTTTACTACAAAAAGATTAGATTACCTAAAACCTGTAGCTGGTTAGCATGTCTACATCAGCAACAATCTTTTCGTGATAAGTGAATGTCAACATTTTTTTTATTTTTTAGATGGTCTTATTTGGAAGTTGGTGTTGAGATTTGAAGCAAGAGGATTTGTCCGCCATGTTTTGTATTTTGTTCAGCTCCCCAGGGGGGCGTATGGTGATACTTTTTGATTACATACAGCACTTCAGTGAAAAGGCAAAATTCTACAGTGCAGATATCAGGGAATTGTCATAGGCTTGGAATGCAATTTTAGCCAATCAAATTGCAGATATTGCTGGACCCATTTTATAATAACATTTACCGTAATTCCTCAAAAACCGGGGCATTTATTTACCTGTTCTGCAAAAGGTAACAGGCTTTTATTTCTAATTCACTATGTTTGATAAATATAATTGGCTATATTTTACTGTCAATCCTCATTCCAGTTCCTCCTTTTAAAGTTGGGCCTACGGCAACACATTATTAACACAATCTCAACACTTCCTGTAAACATTCTATTAAGTTGTTGAAAAAGGTATTGAAAATTCTGTGACTTGCACTGAATGGGACTGGTGTTACTTCCAATGTAGCTACTGCTATCTATTGGCACCTGTACGTTACTACAAACTACACCAGGCTGAGTAACATATACAGCCGCATTGACTAAAATACTGGTAGGACAATAATACTTAGCAATACTCATTCCTGCTCCCGCGAGCCACCATTCCATAGGTTTCCATCCAACCCCAGTTGCGACTACCCTGAGTTAGCATTTCATCCTGGTACTGAGTAGGGTCACCTGTGCTAAATTTGGTTTGGAACCAAAACTACGGAATAATCCAGTTATTAATGCTCTTTGTTTGCAATATTTAAAAGTTGTAAACATATACACCTTAAGTAATGCTTATTCAGGACTATTAAGCATTTATCAAGTGTTACTTAAGGTGTATATTTAAAAAAATATACAATAAGGCAAAGAAAGAGCATTAATAACTGGTTAATTATGGTTAATTAATGGTTATTCAGCACTATTAAGCATTTAACAAGTGTTACTTAAACGTACAATATGTAGTTTTTGGCCACTAGGGGTTTCTCAATCAAAACAATAGCAAAACATGTACTTTGATGACGTCGAGTAGTAGTGTTGGATCATGGGTTTTGTTGTAGTCGTCAATGACAACCTGCCAATCTAGCGTCTCCGGCAGAAAAAATGTTCACTGACAAAGTAATGTATTGTTAAATATAGCTATTATAACTTTATTCACGTTATGTTTGGCGGTTCTCTGGAACTTAGAGCAACTAGAGGAGTCAAAGGTTATATGACGACATTGAAGTGTGTTTGAAAGTTGGTGGAAACATTTGGGATAATGTAAAAGTACACAAAAAAGTACACAAGTAACAAATATATCTAATATAAGTATAGTGATGTTTGCTTTTTTATGCAAAGTACGTCTTTTGTTATTGTTTTGGAAAACTACATATTGTACCTTTAAGTTGTATGTCTTCCTTTTTACAATGAGGCAAACAAAGAGCATTAATAACTGGCTAATGATGGTTAAGTAATGCTTATTCAGCACTATTGAGAATGTATCAAGTGTTAATTTAGGTGTTTACATTTTAACTTTACAATAAGGCAAACAAAGAGCAATAATAACTGGTTAATTATGGTTAAGTAATGCTTATTCAGCACTAACAAGAATTTAACAAGTGTTACTTAAGATGTACATGTTTTCAATTTTACAATAAGGTAAACAAAGAGCATTAATAACTGGTTAATTATGGGTAAAGTGATGGAACCCTAGGGTCCTTTGCACCTTGACCTCGAGCAAAACAACCGTTGTTATAACATTGGTTGAGTTAGAGCTATCAGCCAAATGGCTTAGTGTAGGCGCTAATGGAACCAAGGGTGTATCTCGTAAATAACCCAACTAATAATGCCTGGAATGTTACCAAACTTTTACAGTGGTAGAAATAGGTTCTGTACTTATAAAACGAAGCATTGAGAAGTTTGTAAGTACTCCTGAAGTATATTTAAATAACACTTGCCTGATGGCTGCTAATCTCGGCTGCTACCGCGATCCTGCGGGATCCCGCGAGATCACGCACAGAGCACAACATGTATTGCCTAGCAGCTAAGAGTAGCAGCAATCAGGCAAGTGTTATTTAAATATACTTCTGGTGTAAGGTGTATATGTTTAGACCTTTAGAATAAGGCAAACAAAGACCTTTCATCAATGGCCATTTATGGTTAAGTAATGCTTATATTTATTTTTATTTTTATTTATCCTTTATTTAACCAGGTGGGCTCGTTGAGAACAAATTCTCATTTAAAACGGCAACCTGGCCAAGATAAAGCAAAGGTGCAAGTACAGACAGAGTTACACATGAATACAAATACACAAGAATAACACAATGGGTCGGGTAAGGGAGAAAGATAGAAAAGTGCAGTTGAATGTGCAGTTGAATGCAGTTGAATGCAGTGTA
>JACXGM010011850.1:0-24583 GCA_016801145.1 Umbra pygmaea
AGTGACGACGCTATAATATAAAAGACCGTTGCGTTGCTTTCGTCACTCCCTTATCCCTCCTACCAGTTCCTATGCCCACTTGACCAATGCGAATGCAAATAGCAAAACCGGTGTTGGGGGAGAGTAGTTAGTAGAACTGTTTAGAAGTGGACTGTTTTTATAACCACCTATGGTGGCCTCATGGTGGAGGTGAGCAAGCCATCAATATAAAGGGAGTTCTGTACCAATACAGCATCTTTTAGCCTGGATAACCTTTTTTACTGTTATTGTCAGTAAAAAGAATGAAACATTATATTGTTATGTTTTGTGCTTTACTGGTAAACAATTAAGGTGTAAATGAAAGGTTTTGGGTTTACTGTATTCTGTTGATGTTGAAATGGATTAAAAAAAATATGGTATCGAAAAAAGTATCGTTAAGGAACCGGTATCGAAACTGAGGTATCGAATTTGGCACCGGATTTTGAACAATGCCCAGCCCTACAAGGCACCTACAGCAGCTGGTCATATAGGCCTCTAAGAGCCCAATGGGAACCCTACCCACTGGTCCCTTTCCGGAGGCCTGCCTGGTAGTTTGGCATCCCTTCCTCTGATTTGGCACTGCTGGGTCTGGTGGTCTGTCCTGCGGCCTTGGACTGTCCTCTCAGCCCAAGGGTGTCCGGTCCTGCTTCTGGGCCATGGGTGGTGTGGTCCTCAGCAGGCCTGGAGAACCTCTCCTTATCAAGCCCTGAGGTGGTCCTACCCACCGGTGCTGATGTCTGTTTGGTCCAGACCACTTCATCCAACCGGCCCCAGTCTCTTATAACCCACCAGATAAATGACTCTGAGGAACCAGGGGCATTGTTACTGCTTAGGCCCCCTGAAGCTCTCCAGAGGTCTGCCTTGACCTCTGGGCTCGCTAAAGGTAGTGCTGGTGGCTGAGGTGATTCAGATGGTGTACTCCAGTTGCATGGAGCTCTTATTCAAAGGTTGTGGCTCTTTCATGAAGCACACAATCTGATCCATACCAGCTAATGTCGTCTCGTAGAGTCGGCCAGTGGAACTTATTTGTGCCTTTCTTGTGCATGCATTTTACTTTTACATCTTCCTCAACCTCAATATTTTTTGCAGGATTTCAATGTTGTCTCGGCTCTGGCATTTTGTCTCTGCAATCTCTTCTTTTCTTGCCATTTTTCTCTCAGTGCCTTTCTCTTTCACTGAGGTCTGACACTTTCTTTTGTCTTTTCTGTCTGTCCCTTCTCCACCTCTCCCTCTCTTTCCTGAGGCGTTCCTGTCTCTTTTCTGGCTCAGCATCCCGACGTGCCCTGTAACGTCTCTGCTTTTCTTTGCAGACATTTGTGCCATTTCCTGACAAATACATGCATTCTGTTTAAACTAATATGTTTTTTGTCATTAATAATATAATTAAAGATAAAAAACATGAAAATACATGCCAGACACTGAGCAACAACCTAACCCTCTAATAAATCACCCTGTTTTATGTACAACCAGGAGTAACGGGAGGAGACAGTAATGCGGGGAGACCATAACGCAGGGGGACAAATTATGCTAAAGTCAGCAATTTCTACTCATGAACAGTGAACAATAGGCTAGCAGATGACGATTACACAACAAGTTTTTTTTTGCATTTTAATTATCTTAAATCTTAAAAAATAATTCAGCTCCTTGTAGTTGCTCTCCCTCCAAAAATGTATTCTACTTCCTGAGTGTCAGGTGACTAAATGAACAATCGGGGGGCTTGTCCAGAAGGATTATCATCAGAGTAATGCGGGGGACAGTGAACTCAGGGACAGACCATTTTTCAAGATTTTTTATATTAAAATATATTTTTAATTTAACAAATAGCATGTGGTGAGATGTATTATAAATAGTTATTTGCAATTATAGTTAAATACATTAAAATAATTTGACCCTGAGGGCATAAACCTTGTTTGGGTTTCAATTAGTAAGAATGCTTGAACCCATTTGTTCACAACATTTACTTGTTTATATCATGGGGACACAAATGGCACCATTTGCTAAGAATGACCCAGGTTTAAGAAACCTAACCGCCACTAGATGGTGGCTTAGTCCCTGTCATTCCTGAGACAGCATTATACTGTCATAAAGCTTTTGAATAATTAGTGCTAGTGTATGGAGGACCAAGTCTGCCAAAATAAGAAATAAATATATAAATAAATGCTCAAAAAATAAATAAGCATAAGATTAAATTAAATAATTAAATAAATAAATATAGGCAGTAACTAAATTATACAATGAGACAAATGTAGATATCTTTTTAATTAGCTTGTTTATTTATTCACCTTTGTTGTAATTACCTTATTTCTTTATTGTCCATTATAATCTTCAATGAATTACTTATTTTTTAAATGTATGTATTTGTGTATATTATAATAGTTTTGTCTGTTTTGTTCTTCCTTTGTATTTTGTATTTTTCTACCCTATTACATTTCTGTATGAATTTCTGTCTCATTATGCAAATTGGTTAGCATTATACTGCATCGATCAAATCTACATGCTACCGGCCAGTCACAACAAAGATGGCTATTTACGATGAGGTTATCAGTAGTGAAGGCAGTTTGACAGTGAAGCTTGGAGACGTGCTTCAAACCAATAACTACAATTCTATTCAAACCACTTCTCTGAAGGTTGCTTTGGTATGGAAAAATCACGTGACATATGGCGCCCGAAGTAGCAACTGCTTCATTCTTTGAATGAATCACGTTCAGTGCTCGAAGTGGGGCAGTACTCACCGGTACGCAGTACCGGCACTTCTACATTATACTCTTAAGCGTACCTGCACTTTTATTTGCGTACCACCAGGTAGCCGGTATTCTCACACTGACAGAGAAAGCGTCAGTGTCAGAGAGATTGGTAATGATCCCAACGTTACATACACTACACTACCCAGAGGGCAATACGTGACTTCAGATCTCTTGACGAATCGCGTAAAGGCAAGCAGTTGGCCCACCCTATCGCAAGTTTGCTTCTCCACGGACCCTAGTTCAAAAAAGCAGTGTGATGCTGGTCTGATGCTTGCGCCTGCTGCCTGATCATAACAGATTTTTCACTGCTAAAAACCAAGAAACTAAAGTTTCTCTAAAAATAAGTGTGTTATTTGTAAGTCGTTATGTTAGCCTGGCTTCAGAAAGGTACTAAAAGAACGCGTATTCCAGAGCCAGACACGTCAACAGAAACATCAGGTACGATTCATGAGCTTCAAACTAACGTTAATTAATCCCGACGGTCGCGATTATTTCGCGATCCGTACATGATTGGTACCGTTGGAAAGATGATAAAGATCAGATGAAGAGAATGTGTGGTGGCTCATCCCTGTGGGTTAAACATAGCCGGAGGTATAGCGCCTCAAAGTCGGTCATGTTTTTTAGACTGTAGCCTTTTTTACTAAACACATTACAGACATGATGTAAAAAAATTGCTGGGATTTCAAAAACGTATAGAAATTTGGTAAGAAATGGGTGCAGCATTTTGATGTTGACTAGTTTGTATGACCTCCAAACTTTGCACACTGGTCCAGGAGCACCCTGGGGCTTGACAATATGCATTAAAAAGCCTTATTCATCATGCAGGGATGTGATTTTTCCGGATTAATCCGGAATTCCGGATTTTCCGACCTGAAAATGTGACCTACGTGAATCGTGCAGATCTGTAATAAAAAGTGAGGCGGGGAGGGGGTCAAGAGCTGCCGAAGTGAAAAGGAGGGTATATGAGGCTGCAGGGCTCGACATTAAGGCTTGTCCGCTTGTCAAGGAGCTCGTAGAATCACTTGGCCTAATGGACAAGTAGAATTAATTGTAATTTTGTTTGTTCTCAAACACGTTTCTGATGTTTAATAGTTGGACAAAACAATCACATCTTTTATTAAACTGCGCGACAACAATGACCGAAATAGAATGAGCACGTGTCCGAAAGATATTTCAGAAGCATTGCGCAAGAGAATATTTCTTTAAAGTGATACTTTTAATAGCATGTTCCAAAAGTTAATTTACATGCATGAATGTTGTTACGAGTCAGGGTTGGAAATTGGCACACGCGAAAAAAACGTGTTACTTCCCCAGTATTTTAATCCACAGTAGGTTATAAATAATGTAGAAAATATAAAGGGCAAATAATTTATTACAGATGTGAGGGATTTAATGCGAATATGATACGATTATGCTATATAATGTTATTTTTCGTGATCGAAAAAAGTATAACAAGTAACCATTTCTTGCGTAGAATGTTAATGTTAAGAGCTCGTTGGTGAAAACACCGGTGGTGGTGTTCTGATAGGCGGCATTGCATTCTCGTTTGACCAGAGAATCTTAAACACGCACGCACACACAAATGTGACTGTAGGATGTCGAAGTTCTCAATTGCAATCTTCGTTGCTTAACAACTTATTCTAAGTCAAGTAGCCGATCTTACTTCGCCATAATATGTTTTCTTATTATTTATCATGTTGTTATCATTGCTGAATTCAGCATCTGCTTGCAATTTTGATGGGAGCTAATTAAACAATTGTTTGGATTATTTTCCCAGATGTTTTACAAGCAGATCATTATAAAACAAATTTACAAATGTAAAATTAACTGCTGATTAAATAAATATTGTGGAATAGGTTACAACAGTAAAGTTTTAGGCTACACCTCTAAAGTGTGAAATTACCTACTATTGGACATCTAAAAGTAGCCAGATAAAAATAGTAGTAGGACATCCAATACACAGATTAGCACAATTTGTCAATCATCTAAAAATCATTCGTCTGACAGACTTGTCTTCACAACATGTCTTTTTTGTAGCTAATTTGCCTAATAAGACATATTAATGATGAATTTGATGTATTGAAGCAATATAGAAGAGGCAAATGCGTTTTCATTTTTGGATTCATAGAATTGGCTGGTAAAATTAGGGCATCCACCAGCCAGTGGCTAAATTAATTTCCCAGCCTGGTTAGATTTGAACTGCAACTGGTTGAGATGGCAACCTTAAAGCGGTAGCTAAACCTTTTATTTCACATTATGTCTTGGTCACAGAAGTAAAAACAGATGTAACAGTAAACCATGTTATTTCTAACTGGGAATACATCAATTATATGAGAGAATGTTGTCAAACATATTGCCTAAATAATCTGAGTGACTGTAGTAGTACTTGTTGCCAGTGACCAACATTTTTGTTTGAGGCCCTGTTGTAAATGTGAGGGCACTTCACGTTGAATTGAATTGCTGCTTTTAAGAGCAAAGGAGTTTGGTATTTTTCTAGATGGCACTTAATGCCCTGGTCAATGACCTTGGTGCCATTGCAAAAATCCCTCCCTGAAAGGGAAAAGTTAAAATATACTTTGATACTTTGACAGATCGCTGTAGAGCCTCTGTTAAAGCTGCTCGTGAGATGATCATCACTTCCTTCTAGTTATAAATAGTATCAAATAAACATGAATGAACATAAGAACGAATGTTGTTTTAACCACGGACGGACAGGCATCCCACTGTTACACATCCACCAAATAAGTTATGTTGCAAAATATATATTTTTTAAATTCAAATAAGTTGTTCTCGTGGGGGGGGGGGTAAATGCTCTCAGTATATTTTCCTGCTTCTTTGTCCTTAGCCAATCACATGCCTGATCATGGTTTACATGCTTTAACACATAAAAAAATATATATTCTTCTTGTTCTTTAGTTTTTTTGGGATAAATATTTAATGACACAAAATTCAATAACCCAGGATGTTGGATTTCATTGATCCATGTTGTACCCATGGGTCTGCTGAGTCCATATAGCACTTCACTATAGGTCAAATTATGAACTTTCTAGAAGCCAAAAGATCAAGTTTGTGCCAGGCGGACCTAATACTCCTTAGAAGTTGAAGGTTGATGTGAGCGGAACTGCTAGCATTAATGAGGAGTCTGCAGCTACCAACCTTAACGTCACCTTAGTCAATGACACCGATGTCAACAATAATGTGAGTAACGAAACACATGCATGGCCTGACTGTTGGTACATTTTGTGTTGTTATAAATAACAATAAATTGTTGTACCAGCAATATCTCAAAGTTTGGTTTTTCACTCTAGAAATATCAAATGTCAAAACCATTTGCCAATGCACACGCGAAACAGTCAGGACTGGCACCGCCTCGTTTCGGGTCTGAATTTTTGCCTTCTCAAAGCATTAAAACTTTAATGCATAACATTGCGTTTGGTTCGTAGTAGCCTCTACAGTGACAAATATTAGTTTGTTTGTATCGATTTATTTTATTACTATGGAAGCATCTAGGAAGAGAGGTCGTTCTGACATGTGCAAAAAGTGTATTCTGATCACTCCTGATAAGGTGCGCTGGCTGTTAAATATTATTAATAAATATTAGGCGAAAAGTAGAGTTATAGAAATGTAGCAGCCTATAGTAATATCTTTCTCAAGTCTGTATAAAACATTAGCCTACTTTATAATTATAGTCCTATATGATAAGTGTAGCCATTAGTTAGTGAGCAAAAAAAGAAACAGGCTCAGTCCAAAAAGTGTGGAAAAAATAAGGTTCCTTAATAAAAATATTTGAGTGTTTCCTATCCCACATTCCCCCTGGCAATAGTTATGCAAGCACACCCAACTTGTGCCATATTTTCACAACACTTCCTCTGTTTCCCCAAGCACTCTCCCCAAAAAACAATAATTCATTACACAAATTAATTAAAAAGTCTTTAGTTGTAATAATAATGATATCCCATTGTTAGTATACATGTTGCACTGTGTTTGTGTGTAGGGGGGATAGGTGCGTGCACTAGATTGATTTCACTCATCTTAAAGCCTCTTGTCCACTATCTAGCTGGGATAATTTAGATGCAGCTTTGGCACTTCACCAGGTGAGGTCGCTGTTACTGAAGCTTCGAATAATGAACCCATTTTCAAACCAATTGTTCTAAGTGGTTCAGTGCTTCGCCAAAGCTTAATTTGCCCTTCACTAGTTAGTGATATCAGTGAGCTGAGGCATTTAGCAACTTTATATGAAAACAACGCTATAAGTCCTAACTATTTTTTTTCGTTTGGACGTTCTAACAGAATGTGTGTTTCAGTTAGCGGCACACATGGACACAGATGCCGACCGTCTGGTTTTTCATAGTTTGCAGGAAGCAGCCCATCTTCTCAACACGGTTTCCAACGTTAATCACACACATAGCGTTCTAATTCCTCCAGTCTATTAGCAGCTTCCCTTAAGAGGTCGGAAACTGAACGTTTACCTGTCGAGTTTGCCATTGCTAAACATGGCTTTTTGGTGGGGAAAAGCCATGTAGATTTGACCGATGCAGTATAATGCTAACCAACCAATGGGCAGAAGTTGACTGCTTAAGACACAGCCCCTCCTCATTTGCATAATAAGGCAGAAATGCATACAGAAATGTAAAATGGACAGGCAGAAATAAATAGCGTTGAAAAAATAAATAGGGTAAAAACATACAAAGGAAGAATAAAACGGACAAAAATATACAAATAAATACATACATTTAAAAAAGTAATTCATAAATAAATTTAAAGATTATAACGGACAATAAATAAATAAGGTCATTATTACAAAAGTGAATAAATAAAGAAGCTAATTAAAAGATATATATTTATGTCTCATTTTATAATCTAATTACTGCCTACAATTATTTACTGTATTTTTTGTGCATTTAGTCGTGTGCTTATTTATTTTTTTAGCATTTATTTATTTATATATTTATTTTTTTGGCAGCCATACAAGTGTTTTATTCAAACCAAAAAACTAAAAGTAAATGTTTCAAAAACTTGAAAAAAATCCTAAAGAAAAATACACCCTCAAATATTGTTCCTTTTTTTAGCTCACACTCTAGCAGGCTCTCCCATGCTAATCATAATCAAAATTCAGACCAATTTATCAATTTTGAGGCAGTTGATTTCCAGCTATATCATGAACCAATACCCAAAACTGTGCTTCTGTGGATTACATTAAAACAAACATTAGTTTGTCTTTCATTGCATTTTCTTATAAATGCATATTGATCTGTGACAACACGCTAAACTGGGGTTAATCTAATGTACATATTGATCTGTGACAACACGCTAGGCTATGTTAATCTGATATACATAGTGATCTGTGACCAGAGATACTGTAATAGATTATTTTCTGGGTTGAACGGAGTTCACAACTTTTGGAAAGTTCCTCAGTAAGACACTAATGACCAGGTAAAAGAAGTTCTGTAAATTTAGAATGTTTCCCATTGTTCCAATTGAAGGTTTTAGTTTTTCATAGATCAAAGGTAAGTTATTAACTTCTTTTACCTGGTCAATAGGGTCTTATTGAGGAACTTCCCAAAAGTTGTTAACTCAGCCCAACCCAGAAAAGTAATCTCTTGATCATGACTTGTCTCCCAGTTCCTGCCGCCATCATGCTTCACTGTAGGGATGGTATTTGCCAAGTGATGAGCAGTGCCTGGTTTACTCCAGACATGATATTTGCCTTTCAGGCCATAGAGTTCAATTTGTTTTATCAGACCTGATAATTTTGTTTCTCATGGTTGGAGTCCTTCAGGTGCCTTTTGGCAAACTCCAGGCAGGCTCTCATGTGCATTTTACTGTGGAAAGGCTTCCGTCTGGCCATTCTACCGTGCAGGCCTGATTGGTGGAGTGTTGCAGAGATGGTTCGTCTTTTGGAAGTTTCTCTTCTCTCCAGAGAGAATCACTGGAGCTCTGTCCCATCGGGTTCTTGGTCACCTCCCTGACTAAGGCCCTTCTCCCCCGATCGCTCAGTTTGGCCGGGCGACCATCTCTAGGAAGAGTCCTGGTGGTTCCAAACTTCTTCAATTTATGGATGATGGAGGCCACTGTGCTCATTGGGACCTTCAATGCTGCAGATATTTTACTGTACCCTTCCCCAGATCTGTGCCTCGATACTATCTTGTCTCAGAGGTCTATAGACAATTCCTTGCACTTTATCGCTTGGTTTTTGCTCTGACATGCACTGTTAGTAAGTGTTAATAAAATAAAAGGTGGTGTTACACAGTTGTAAACGGTAGACTGTCCCAACTTTTTTTGAGTGTTTTGCAGTTGTCAGATTTTAATTGTGTGTGTATTTTCAAAAATGAATAAAATTCACAAAGTAAAACATCAAATAATGTGTTGATAATGTGTGTTCAATATAGTACAGGGTGAACTGTATTTTCAAATGACTGTTTGTTTTCTTTTAGTTTTCCATACTGTCCCAACTTTTTCTAAATTGGGGTGTAACATTTTCTGTAAATCAAAGTTTGAAATCTTACAAGGGCATAGGGCATAGTTTCATTCCCTTTTCAAATAAATTAAATGTTTTAGCTACTAGTAATATATTAGCTACACATTGCTACTGATTAAGATACTGTTGCATCAGTGACATTATGTAACCAGAGTTTTGCATTTAGCTAAGTGACTGATTGTAGCTTTTTATTATTTCATTAACAATTTTCCAACTCATTCTCCAAGAGTGTGTTTTGTTTTTAATGAATCTTTCTTTTTCTACAACAGAAGCAGTTACTTAGCTATTGTATTGATACTCCTGAAGGAGAATACTGAAATAAAGGCATAGATATGATACCAAGACATAAAGGGATGGTCAGTGGGCAGGCAGAGTTCAGCAACACAGAGAAACCACAGGGCAAAGGTACAAAGAGTAAAATCCAAAAACAAAGTCAAAGGCAAAACAGTTTCAGGTAGAAATATTCCAAACTAGGCAGATCAGGTAACAAACATTCAGTAGGTTCACAAAACAAACATTACCTTGCAAAAAGGAACACAACAGGGCAGGAATATATACAAGGGTAAAAAAGGAACAGGTGATCAGAATATGGGCTTATTGGAATCTGGCTAGAAGGATGCATTCATAGGGACTCGGTAAAAAGGGGATTACTGGAGTGGGGATGTGTTCATAGGAATCAGGGAGAAGAAAAAACAAGAACCTAAGCAAGACTAAACTTAAAAACGACAACAAAACAGAACACAGGATACAAGGACAACATTACAGCCATGGCCAATTCCAATCACATCACTTAAATATATAGATAGACACCTAGATCCAGACTTTCATGTTATACAGAACTGTGAATGAATGTACAGCGAGGAAAAACACACTTGACTCATGATTTCACATCAGAGAGGCTGGCATGTCCAAAAATATTAAAACAAATTCACTGGGAACATAATACTATGTGGATAAATAATTAACTAAATGAAATGGTGAGTATTTCCCATTTCAGAAACAAAGATATGTGTAAATAGCGTATACACTCAACTAAATCCCTAAATACTACGGAAAGGTTTCAAAGACAAAACAAAAATATAAACAGAAATTTTAGGATTTAATTTATTGGCAACCATGCTCACTGGGGCCCTATGGTGGTCAGGGTTTTGAGGCTGCAGCCCATGTAGCCC
Organism: Umbra pygmaea; assembly: GCA_016801145.1. NCBI lineage: Eukaryota > Metazoa > Chordata > Actinopteri > Esociformes > Umbridae > Umbra > Umbra pygmaea. The sequence continues at coordinate 10,413 of JACXGM010011850.1, forward strand.
AATGGGTAAATAATAACCAGGTTTGGGTAACTGGCGGCCCATGGATCGCATGCGGCCCCTGCCCTCAATTAGTGCGTGTCAATTATTCAATATCCAAAATGTAAAACCTTTCAAGTTTGATTGACGCTTGAGAGCATCAATGTGTCATTTCTCACAAAGCGTACACGATAGAAACTAATGGTTACCATTGGAAAGAAGGGGTTCTGCTGCAAACTTCCGTTTTAGAGGCCAAAATATCAATGTGGCCCTCCGGTATTGAGGCTCATATGAACATTTTTGAATAACAATAGGCCTATAGTACCATTACTGTCTTATTCTTATTTAAACAAGTAAATTCTAACAAAATGTGTTCATTGTGATTCATTGAAATGATGATTGAGTTTATATAGACTGACAGTGATAATACATGTAATTTATTTAGGGGAGTCTCAACAGCACCACGTTGGACTATTTAAATCATATGTGGTTTGGAACAATTTTCACACTAAGATGTTTGCTTCCTGTTGATTGTCAGCAAGACTTAGCCTCAGATGTAACACCTGCTCCTCCCGAATAACACAAACTCATGCATCAGACAATGCTACAAAAGTTAATTTATGAATGTTGGCATATATGAAAATAAAATCTTCCAAATTAAATAAACAATATTTCCCTGTAGCCAGAAGAAATCCATTCATGTCTATACTGAAATGTGATGACAAAAGACAAGGTTTTATATTGCAAACCTGCCAGGATCCACAAAAAGGGGCCCAAAAGAACATGTCTCAATGGAGCATTGTCCTCCATAAAACATTTGAAAAATCTGTCTTCAGATATTTCTTGGCCCAGGCTTAATGTTTCAACTTATGAGTCTTGTTAAGTGGTGGTCAGCTTTCAGCCTCCCTTACCTTGGCTATGTCTCTTACATTGGCCAGCACTGAACACCTTGTACTTCTGGGCACGCCAGGTAGGTTGCAGTTCTGGAATATGACAGCACTGGAAGATAATGTGTTCCTGGTAGCTTCACGTTTGGGTCTTCTCAAATCTTTGGCAGTTAATTTGCGTTGTTTTCTTGCTAACCTGTTTACAATTTTCAACAAACTGTTTGATGTTTCTGTGATCACATCACCCATAGGGATACTCACTTGTCTAAGCACACTAGCTAGACCTGGGCAGACCTCTCCCTGTTAGTTTTGTTAAGGTGCCTAATTTTTGTGCCAGTTTATGTGTTTCTGTTTGGGAAATAGGACAGGTTAAGGGTGGGGACTTTATATTTTACTTTCTTTGCTTTGGTCCCATCCAGCCCTCTCCATTCCCCAATAGTATTATTTACCGTGGCTACTTGTTGTTCGGTACATTTGTGTCTGTTTCCTTACTCGCACCCGCAACCCCATACCTCTTTCGCTGACTACTGGTGGTCCTTAAGCAGAGGGTTGTCAGGTCCCCCTCCTACGGGAGCTAGATTATAACTGTGGGGGAAGACTCTGGACAGGCCTGGAAAGCCCAAACCTGTAGTGCGGGTGAACTGGGAATGTCTGCAGGAGGCCCCTGTCCGAGAGATCTTCAACACACACCTCCGGAAGAGCTTTTCTGGCATCACTGTGGAGGTTGGGCCCGAGTGGGCAATGTTCAAAGCTTCCATTGATGAAGCTTCGGCGGTAGGCTGTTGTATATTTATTACAGAATAAAGTAACAAAACAGGACCAATCTAACCAATTCATGAAAACACAATTATTTTTTCCATATTTTTGCCATGTCGATATTTTGTATTAATTCAGTTGTTTTCAACCCCTGGATACAGTAACGCTAGTTCAAAAATGTTTCTAAAACACAGTTTTTGTAGTGTTCAATAAAGTTACATACTTCAGGCTTATATTTTCCTTTTTACGGCATGTGAATAACAGTTTCATGGTCCTCTTTAGGTTCCTGGTGACACTTGTTCATGAGTCACAAGATCTCACACTAGTGTCTCAGTGTATGAACGTGTTTGGTAAAAGGAGGATGGAGAATAAAAAATCAGATGACATTTATATGAATTATGATGGTTGTTTCTCTTCAAGAACAGATGATAATTGGACAAAAGGTGAGATTTTGATATTACTATATTTTCACATTCGATATTACTATATTTGGCTTATATTTAACAAAAAATAGTTTTGAACATTGGTTAGACTTTGATGTATATTTACAAAGCAGCCAACAAAAATACCAGTTTTTTATGGAGCTAAAAGAGTCTCAATAAAGATAAATGCAGACACAAGATTCACCCATGCACACACATGATTCACACATGCACACACATGATTCACACATGCACACACATGATTCATACATGCACACACATGATTCATAAATACACACACAGGATACACAAATGCACACAAAATTCCAAAATGCACAAACAAAATTTAAAAAGCAAAGAAGATTCACAAATGCATACAGTGTGTGCATTTATCTTTATTGAGACCCTTTAGCTCCATAGTTTTTATAATATAAAATATGTATGCACTGATTGTAATTTACCACAGCAACAAAATCTGTTAATCTAACCTGCTTGCACAAATACACTGGAAATAAACAGCCGTCTCTACTCTTTACATCGGATTTGTATGTAGGTCCAGTATGTAGGTCCAGTATGTAAGTCCAGTTTGGCCAAATCTTTGTCAAAGCTACTTAAAGGGATACTTCACTGATTATACGGAAGAGGATTAGGGCCACATGTGAACATTTTATTTGAGTTCTGAGAATAAAGTCAGAATTCAGAGAATAACGTCAGGATTCAGAGAATAACGTCAGGATTCAGAGAATAACGTCAGGATTCAGAGGATAAAGTCAGAATTCAAAGAATAAAGACAGAATTCAGAGAATGAAGACAGAATTTCATTTTGATCTATCAAATAACTGAAAGACAGTCATATTTCGGTAGTGAAATGAGTTTAATTGGATTAACAGGAAATATGCAATATGCATCAAAACAAAATTAGACAGGTGGAAAGATTTGGGCACGCTTGTCATTTTGTTGATTTGAATACCTGTTACTACTTAGCACTGATTAACTGAAACACACAATTGGTTTGGTGAGCTCATTAAGCCTTGAACTTCAGAGACATGTGCATCCAATCATGAGAAAAGATATTTAAGGTGGCCAATTGCAAGTTGTTCTCTTTCACTCTCCTCTGTAGAGTGGCAACATGGGGGCATCAAAACAACTCTCAAATGACTGAAAACAAAGATTGTTCAACCTTATGGTTTAGCAGAAGGCTACAAAAAGCTATCGCAGAGATATAAGCTGTCAGTGTCCACTCTGAGAAACATAGTGAGGAAATGGAAGACCACAGGCTCAGTTCTTGTTAAGGCCTGAAGTGGCAAGCCAAATAAAATATCGGAGATGCAAAGGTAAAGGATGGGTGAGAATAGTGAAAAACAGCCCATAGACCACCTCCAAAGACCTACAACATCATCTTGCTGCAGATGGTGTCACTGTACATCGTTCAACAATTCAGTGCACTTTGCACAAGGAAAAGCTGTATGGGAGAGTGATGTGGAAGAAGCCTTTCTGCACACACACCACAAACAGAGTCACATGAGTTATGCAAACGCATATTTGTACAAGCAAGCTTCATTTTAGAAGAAGGTGCTGTGGACTGATGAGACAAAGATGGAGTTATTTGGTCATAACAAGGGGCGGTATGCATGGCGGCAAAAGAACACAGCGTTCCAAGACAAATACTTGCTACCCACAGTAAAATTTGGTGGAGGATTCATCATGCTGTGGGGCTGTGTGGCCAGTGTCGGTACTTGTTAAAGTTGAGGGTCTCATGGATTTCACTCAATATCAGCAGATACTTGAGAATAATGTAGAGGAATCAGTATTTTTGTCAGAGGTGAAAATCGTCAGGGGTGCCTAACCTTTGCATACAAATGTAAACTAGTTTTTGTGCCATGTCTGTTTTTTTTAGATTAAAAAATATAGAACTATAGAATATCTACAGCCACATTCTGGAATTGTAGTTAGGGTCTAAAAGGTTAACTCTGACATTTTCAGTGTGTTTCTGCATGCATGAATGGGAGGCAAAGTGATGGTTCCTTACAGGTACTTCTGAGAAAAAAAGTCAGAATTCTGACTTTAATTTCAGAATTCTGTTATTAATCTCAGAACTCAAATAACATTGTCATGCGGCCCTAATCCGTACCGATTAGCATTAAGCTTTGTATCAGTAGAAATGTTCCATCATAGATAGGAGGCAGGCGTGTCTTAACCAGAACTGTGATTTTTACTGAGATAGAACTGGACAAGAACAAGAACATAGAGACAAGAAAACATGAGTGACAAAGACCTAACATTAAATATGAAAAACACTACATAAACACAAGAACAGAACCATGAACTTATACAACATGACCTAGAACACAAGAGAAACACTTTACACTAAATATATGAATAGACTAAAGACAACTACTCCAAAGAACAAGAACAACCACGTACCTGGAAAAGAACAATGAACCACACCCAACAAATGAACACACAGAACTAAATACCATACTAACGAGGGGAGGAGGTGCAGTGTGGACTAAACAACAGAACTGATAGGCTGACAAAAACATGTGATGGGATCATGTGACACAAAGAGCGAGAAACAAAACCAAAACAAAACACATGAATTGTCACATAGAACAATGACAAATACTACAGACATTGTGACAGAAACCCGGTAGTATTTTCTAATGACCGTGCTTCCCTCCCTCATGTCCCCCTGAGATGAGAAATATCTCTATAGTGTCTGGAAAAAAAGCCTCTGATGATGCAAAAATTAAAGAATTATGTCGGAACTACAGTAAAATATTTAATATTATAGCAAAAAGTTGATTTAATTTAGTGGCGGCATTCTTATTTTTGTCAAAATATCCATTGGGAAAGGACGATCAGACACCAATTGAATGTTTTATCATTCCCTAATGAATAAATTTGAGCGTTACCATTTTTCTGCACAATCTATATTTTTTCTGAAAAATAACCCCCACACCGTTCACATGACTCAATGTGGACATGCATTCAGTTCTGAAAAAATCTTTATGTTACATTTTGTTTTTTGTCATCCTGGATTTTTAATATAACATCAGTGAAGCTGAGGTATTGGTATTAAGTTTGGAGCACCAAGTACATTTAATATATATTCGGGGGAAAATTATTTTTACCCCATATCGTGCAGGCCAAGCCTTCGAGCACCAAGTATTTACTTCATTTACTTCAGGGTTTCCAGGTGTGATTGGCTGCATAGATGCCACTCATATCCTATCAAAGTTCAAATAAGTAAATGATCTAGGTAATAATAATCTGGACCAACACACTGCCACATGAGACGGACGAGCAGTCAGAGACACAATATGCTACAATCATTTCTAATTGTCCCCATCACATCCCCAGTGTCATAAACAGACAATATTTTGCTGCTATGGTATTGCTTCATTTCATATTTGGCATAAGAAGTCATTATTATTTTTTATTCAACTGTGGACAAACAGGTGGTTAAAGTCTTTTTCTCTACTGTTGCAGTGATGAATGGTAATGAATGGAATCTGTGTTCCATTGATGAGGGATTTTCATATCCTTGTGTTAATTCAGGGTTGACTGAACTAATTGTTTCCACCTGTTCTGAAACTGTCAAGTCTGAGTCAGTCAACCCAGAGTTGTGGTTTTAACCCAGAGTTTGTTAACCCTTCTTTCTGGAATTCCCCCGTTCATGTGTGGAGACCCAGGATCCTCTCCTAAACCAGGACACCCAGGTTTCCGTCCTCAGCCAGGGGCAGCACCTTTGGTCTCCAGGAGGTTCCAGGTTCTGTTGGCTGTTCTTTGTGTCACCCTGATCTGTTCTATCTGTGTTCTGGGTACTATTGGGGTTCTCTGTAAGTATCATGTTCTACTACAGCTGTATCTATGGACGGTTTATAATGTACAATAAATAATGTGTAACGCGGAATTCTTGGTGAGAAAAGAATGTCACAGTGAGCAGACAGAACTAGTGGAGTCCTGAAGTTTATTGAATTTAGACGTTGCAGAGTACACAAAAAAAATTAAGTTGTGGGCAGGATTTGCATCCAATAAATATATGTAGCCCCAACTCAAACTAAGTACATCCATTCAACAGAATGTAAACCCCCTTGACAGGATGTATTCCGAGGCGAGGATGTGATGCCAGACGAGTATCCGTGCATCACCGCAAGCAGCGTAGAAGTGTACCTGGGGAGATGCACAGTGTTTGCAGGCAGTCAGTATCATTGAGTAAAACAGAAAATACAAGATTGAAGAGAACAGGGACCAGGCAGCAAAGTTGGTCTAGGGCAGTGGTCCTCCTACCCTTCCATGGAGGGCCTAGTGTATGCAGGTTTTTGCTTTTACCTTGTACAAGCCTGATGGAGTAGCTAACTAATTGGTTAGTATCTCCCCTCACCTGGCAGTCTAGGTCCTAATTATGCTCTAATTGAAGGGAAAGACCAAAAATCAGCATACACTAGGCCCTCCATGGAAGGGTTTGAGGACCACTGGTCTAGGGGAAGGGTTAGCTAATGCTTGCTAACCTCAGCAACCAAACTCCAAGTAAATATATAATTTCTTAAAAAGCATAAATACATATCAACATTATAGATTTTTTTTCTATTGAAACAGGAGTAGATCCAAAAGCAGCATTAGCCAATTAAATATTGGTGGGCGAGAAGCGGCAGCCAAACCGCACCAGCATGCTCTCAACGAGGATTGATGTGACCGATTAATATAATTGAAATGACTCAGACACTTAGCACACTTTAGATTACATTTAATGATCACTAGGAATAAGGAAATGCAGAATACAGAGAGTAATCAAGCCAGTCAGGGTCAGGTACACATAGCAGGCAGATAAAGGCACAGATCCAAAAGGCACGAATAGTCAGATAGGCAGGCAGGGTTCGATACACAAAATTCTTGCAGGCTTAGCACAGGTCCAGAATCCGAGTGTAGTCTAGAAAGCAGGCAGGGTCATACACAAGCAGGCAAAGGTACAGGTAGGCAAAATCCAGGAATCAAAGTTGACAGGCAAAATCCAAACACAGACTATACAAAGAATGATCAGGGTGGTATTCCAGAAAGCAGGTTATGTGACATACCCGGGTAAGTTTAAGGGTAAGTAAGAGGATAACATCAGCTTCCGGTTCCAAAAACTGAGGTAACTTACGTTATCTTCAAAAGGGCACACAATGCTCCATCACCTCTCTGAAACAAACTAACACTGAAACATAACCTGAACATAAACTTGCTCCGGGGCAGGTTATGTTCAGAGTGAGTTGCTATGGCAATCTACATAACCTGCCCCGGAGCAAGTTTATGTTCAGTTTATGTTTCAGTGTTAGTTTGTTTCAGAGAGGTGATGGAGCATGGTGTGCCCTTTTGAAGATAACGTAAGTGGATGTCGAAGCACAGATAAACTAAATATTATCCGCCGTGAGAGGGTGTTAAGACAATGAACATTTGCAGGAGCATTACCGTTTTAAATTCATTTAACAAATCTTTTAAAATCACACGTATCAAACGTGACACATCGTGGGTCAGAGCTTAACACAGAGCACATTTTGTGCGTAGCCCTTTGTTTTTTTTGCGAACTGTAGTTTTTTCTATCGCAGAGGCGATGCAGAGCATTTGAAAGGCAACTGTGTGTAGGGCTGTTTTGCCAGTAGCATGTCTTGCAGTCAAACGGTTCCTACACACTTTTGTGCAGTTCCCTGGCCATAGCTACACCAGTGACAGTTATTAAAGAGCAATTCCACAGTGGCAGGTTTGTTCTTTCTATGATATTCAATGACAGATGATTGTAGTTACATAACACTATGTAATCTATCCATATACTGTGTAATGCCACAATCATTCTAGAATCTGTGTCATTATAACTTTCAATTTCAGGGTTCTCAAATGTGATTGGGTGCATTGATGGAACCCACATTCCTATTAAAGCTCCTTCAGTCAATAAAGGAGACTAAGTTAATAGAAAGTCAATCCATGTGCAGGTAACAATAGATTTTTGGGTGCTAAATCTTTGGGTGTTTAAACCTAAATCCCTCTCATTACTGGTCCCCACTAACTATGTAATATGTGTTGCAACCCACCTCATCAGTAATGTTGAAGTCAAATGGCCAGGGTCTGTACATGATGCCAGAAGGTTTAGGGAGTCTTCGTTGTGCCACAAATTTCAACATTTCACACAATATTTTGTTATTATTATAATTTTTTTTCTGTAACTATATACTTTAACTACCATTATAGGACAGTTCAGTGGTTACTTGCTGGGGAACAGAGGGGACCCTTGTCTGCCCTATATTATGACACCCTACCATGATCCTGGGCCTGGACCACAGGCACTATTCAACTTTGCCCACAGCAGAACACGGGTCAAGGTGGAGATGATCCTAGGCATCATGAAGGCCAGGTTTCAGTGCCCTCGTGGGCTCAGGGTCAGTCCAGAGAGGTGAGAGGCCCCCCCTTCTCTTGATGAAGATGGCCAAGAGGAACCCCAAGTAAACCCAGTAGACCAAAGAGATGGCAGGGTGGTACCAGACATGATTAGCCAAAGTCACTTTAATAAAAATCAGTAAACAGTCAAGTTTTGATCATTGTTAATTTATTTTTCTATTTCCTGTAATAAAAGACATTTGTAGTTATTGCTTTATACACCATTCAACAACAATGTCACATTGATGCTCTAGCAACTGAATTTCAAGTATGGCCTTTTGTATGTTGACCCTTTTCTCCTGCATTGGAACTATATGCAGTAAAATAAAATAAGAATGCATAATGCACAAGTGAAACAAAGACTGTAAAATACATTCCAATGCCTTTTGAAATGGTGACAGTTGATGATTTTTTAAAATAGAAACTTTTTTTATAATGGGCTTATATTCTTCATAAACAAGCATTAAAACCTCCAACTCAGTTTGAAACAAATATGTCGCTTGCTTTTTTTCTCCCTGGATTTCCACGGTAACTCCTGAAATCGGCGATCCATTGAAAATGTCTTACTCTGGGTAACCAATTGGAGGTTGATTGATCTAACTCCTCACTGGCGTTTTGGAACCGACATACTTAGAGTAAGCAAGTTTTGGGTTAAGCAACCGAGAGTTCAGGGTATATGTGATGGTAAGTTAACCTTGCTTTCTGGGATAACCCCCAGGACTGCTCAGTAATTCAAGTAATAATAACTCACAATGAGGATAACAAACAGACAGGTATTTATACACAAAGGATAACATTTATTAGGTGTTCTGAATACAGGTACATTGAATCTGGGCCTGAGGGATGTGTTCATAGGGAATCAGGATGTTAGGGATTGCTGGTGTAGGGATGCGTTCATAAAAATCAGGATGTTGGGGATTGCTGGTGTCCAGGGAGCTGGAAAACACAAGGGCATACATACATAAGGGAAAAACTGGAAACTAAGTAAGACCTAACTCAAACAATGAAACATAACAGGACAAGACACAGGATATAGGGACATTGTTACAATAATCTAAATAAATTGTGCATTTATCTGATTGTCTATAGATGTCCATAGGAGCAACCAGTTCGAGAAATTGAAGGCACAGCACAGCAACGTTTCAGAAAGCCTAACAGGTGAGTTGGGTGGGACGTGCACACTGAAATATCAATAATTGGATAACTTAATCAGATTATATACAGTAGGTTGCCTCCTGTTAGGTAGTGAATTGCAAAGCAAACCAGATAACCAAGCAAAAGGCGAAATGCCTTTGAAAGAGTTCCAGGCCATTATAAGACTGGTAGTACAGTGAACTGGTCAAAACAAACCAGCGCTACACAAAAAAAGCCATTCTTGTACAATTTTTGAGGTTTTCCAAGAAACCTTTATGGCATTATACCATGTCATGTATTGAAATTGTTGTCTGACAAAATTAAATTCCAACTTGGTAAAGAACCCAACATGGCCTCAAAAAAACATAATAACTACTGTGATGAATGGTGGAACCTTTCACTACCCTTATATCTGTAGGGTAGCGGGTATAGCCCTCGGCTGGCTGGATACTCTTGAGACTGGCTAGGTTGTATTGTCCAGCTCATCAAAGTATGCGTCTTCCCCTAACAGGTCATAATATGCTCCTGCCTCTTACCACTCTACAAGCAACTCACAAACTCTGTGCTGGAGCAGGTTATAGTCGAGATAACAGATTATCCTGAATAAATGCATCCCCTACTGAACAATCAATTCTCGATTGAAAAATGTGTCACTGTTCTGGGAGTCACAATTTGCATTCTCTGATGAGAATCTTTATGACATGTATACAGTACATTCTCAATGGAGGGAGTGACGTGTCTGTCAGCTTCTTGAGACGAATGTGCCATTGAAGTGTGATACATCGAAGTTGTGCACTTACAGTTTTACAGACTTTATGCATTAGCGTTGCATTTGTTTGTGACAAGTATTTTAGTGTATGCTCTGTTTGATACGGACCGACATCAATGTATCCCCTTTCACTGTAGAGACAGTACACACATTTACTATTTACTCCTACAGAACTTATACATTTGTTGAACAACCAAGTTTAACATTGATTAATTTACACACCACGTCATTATTTCTGTTCCCACAACCATTTAACACTGTCAGGTTTGCAACTGAAAGAGTACGATAAAACAAATTGTCATACACAATTCAGCATTTAGCAACATATTGGTTAAATGGAATACACAATTTGAATTATAGTCAGTGATATTGATGAGCCTGATGCATTTATAATTACATGGGTGGGAATTGTTTCCCAGCTTTCCTTCCTGCTTTACGACTGGATTATATTTTTAAGCTCTTCATATTTCTCTAAAATGATCGTTTAGTCCATTTAAGCGAAATATGCGGCTCTCATAGACTTGTCTGCGATTGGTCCTCTAGTGCACTTTTTGCAATGAACAAATCATACAAAAAAATTAAATATAGCTCAACACAAATGCTTCAAGTGATTTTCCAAAATTGAACTGCAAATGTTACTGATAGTGATTATTTGTCTCAGAATTATTCAACCCCTTCATGGAAAGTAAATTTCGTACTTAGTAGAGCACCCTTTTCCTGTTATGACCTACTGCAAACTATATGCATAGCCAGACACCAGCCTCTGGCAGCATTCATGAGGAATCTTAGACCATTTCTCATGAGCAATGGCCTCCAGTTCAGTAATATTCTTGGGTTTGCATGCTGCAAATTCTTTCTTCAAATCCCACCAGAGATTTTATATGGGGTTCAAGTAAGGTGACTGTGATGGCCACTATATAATCTTTCAGGACTTTTTCTGCAACCAGGGCTTGGTGGAATTTGTTGGAAGGTCAAATGACGCCCAAGCATCCTCACAGACGGCATGACGTTTAAACCTACAGTAGGATGTCCAGATACTTCAGTGTATCCATCTTGCATTCCACACACCGCAGTTTTCCTGTGCCAGAGGATGCAAAGAAGCCCCAAAGCATCACCAAGCCACCATCTTGCTTGACTGTGGGCAGAGTGTTCTTTTCAGCGTATGCTTCATTCTTCTTCCTCCAGACATACCGCTGATCCATCATGCTGAAACGTTGGAATTTTAGCATGGAAAACTTTTTAAAATTTAGTAGGTGCCTCACTGTGCTCACTGAAACCTCAAGGCTTATTGCCACCAAAGTCTTGTTGCAGGTTTTGCAGTTACCCAAGGGTTTTTCACAACCTGCCATCTCAGGATCTCGGATATCTGGTTGCAGCAATTGATAGCTTCCTTTTTCTGCCCTGTCCAGGTAATGTAACCAGACATCCCAGTAACACTTTCTGAAATACTCAAACCAGTGTGTCTGCACCTACAAACATGCCATGTTCAAAGTCACCTAAATTAACTTCAACATTCTGATGCTTGGTTTAAATTTCGGCATATCGGCTAGAACAGCGTTATCAAACTATGGGGCGCGTCCCACTGGTGGGGAATAGAGACATTCCAAGTGGGGCGCGACAAACGGGAGGAAATTCTGTCATTTTTGTGACCATCTCAATTAATTCCTTTATTTATTGACCATACACTCAAAGTAAAATGGCACATTTAAATGTAAGCCTTAAAACAGTATTTTAATTGTAATTAATATGAAAAGGTGTACAAAACAGCAACAATGTGCTCAAAAATCGGAAAATTCATGGCCATTTTTTACGTGTTAGTGCCGTTGCTATGACGCGTTGCTATGGGTGGCTCATTCCGACATACTCTATTTTTTATTTTTGTTGTAATTATTCTTCTCATTGTAAAATGAAATACAATACGTTTATATCAGTAATTCCATATTCATAATGTGACCAAACTGTCTGCTTACAACAGCGGTCGGAAGCAATATCCATATGCCCATGGGCATTCTGTGGCTCGATGGCAGGATAATAAGCCAAGCACAATTTTTAAACCCTTTTTCATCATAATCAAAGAGACGATCGTTATTTCAAAAATAAAACAACACAAATATTGAAAAATGTGACATTACAAAGTGTAAAAATGAATCGTTTTAGCAACACTGTCCAACAGCGATATGCGCAGATGAAGTTATGTGAGAGAAGGCAATGCTTCCATCATGCTTTGATTGGTTATGATCGGATGTGATTGGTTCATACGCTATAATCCTCTGCAGAAGCGGGGCAATTCATTGAGAAGACGAGCGCTCCACTCGCTGAGATTTCCAGGTTATTCACTGAGATTCTGGCTTGGACAGAGGTATCTGACCGTTCTTTTTCCCTTTGCTACATCTTATGTCTCTGAGATGGGATTTTCTGCTGTTGCTTCACTAAAAAACAAAAGACAGATCTCATCTTAACAATGAGCATGGTTTGAGAGAGGCAGTATCAAGCCTACAACCTCGTTTTGAAAAAAAGTACTGCAAAACAGGCTCATTTCAGCCACTAAAATACTGAACAAGGTTATTCATTTTTTGTCAATTTTAATTGTTCTTCTTGCATGCAGTTTGCAAAGTTACAAAATGAAGCAAAGCAAACTAGTCCACTATTTTATTTTCTCAATTTCTAAATTTGATGTTATCAAGGGCAAATAATGCAAACACTGCATTATTATTATTATTTATTTATAAACATAATCTTATTTCATGCAAAGTGATAATATACCTTTTATTTTCTCTATTTCAAAGTTAATGCTGTTATTTGAGGTTATGTTTTTAAAATTTGATGTTAATAAAATTTATTAGTATACTGGTAAATCTTAAAGCCTACACTGTAAAAAAAATGATGTAAATTTTACAGTAACTTACTGGCAGCAATTGGCCAGTGATGCTGTAATTTGGTTTTACAGTACAATTACTGTAATTGATTTTACAGTACACCAAATGTAACTGTAATCAAATTTACAGTACCAAATATGTTACTGTAATGTAATGTACAGTACCATCTCCCTTACTGTAATTTAATTTACAGTACTACAGCCCTTACTGTATTATAATCTACAATAATACAACCATTACTGTAATCCACTTTACAGTACCAAGTCTGTTAATGTCCATCCATCCATCCATTTTCATCCGCTTATCCAAGATCGGGTCGCGGGGGCAGCAGCTCCAGCAGGGGACCCCAAACGTCCTTTTCCCAAGCAACATTAACCAGCTCCGACTGGGGGATGCCGAGGCGTTCCCAGGCCAGGTTGGAGATATAATCTCGCCACCTAGTCCTGGGTCTTCCCCGAGGCCTCCTTCCAGCTGGACGTGCCTGAAACACCTCCCTAGGGAGGCGCCCAGGGGGCATCCTTACCAGATGCCCAAACCACCTCAACTGGCTCCTTTCGACGCAAAGGAGCAGCGGCTCTACTTTAAGATCCTCAAGGATGATTGAGCTTCTCACCCTATCTCTAAGCGAGATGCCCGCCACCCTCCTGAGGAAACCCATTTCGGCCGCTTGTACCCTGGATCTCGTTCTTTCGGTCATGACCCAGCCTTCATGACCATAGGTGAGGGTAGGAACAAAATCTGCCCGGTAGATTGAGAGCTTTGCCTTCTGGCTCAGCTCTCTTTTCGTCACAACGGTGCGATACAACGAGTGTAATATCGCCCCCGCTGCGCCGATTCTCCGACCAATCTCCCGTTCCATTGTTCCCTCACTCGCGAACAAGACCCCAAGGTATTTGAACTCCTTCACTTGGGGTAAGGACTCATTCCCTACCTGGAG
>JACXGM010011851.1:0-13662 GCA_016801145.1 Umbra pygmaea
CAACTCCAAAAATGGTTGTTTTATGCAGGATGATGTCCTATGTTATTGAAAAATGTGTTATTTTGTCATTTTGACTTCCTACTTCCTGTCTGTGATATTTTTAGTCAAAAAGAAAGACCATCGTCGGCTTTGAGGCGCGATATCTCCGGCTGTGAGTAACACACAGAGATGTGCCACCACTCATTATTTGCGTCTAATTTCCAATGGTACCAAGCTTTAGTTGCTAGCATGTACGGTTCGTGAGATAATCGCGTTTGACGCTCTAGAGCGTCAATCGACTTTGCAGGGTTAAATGCCACAGCCTACCTGAGCATTGTTTCTGACCATGTCCATCCCTTTGTGGCCACCATGTACCCATCATCTGACGTCTACTTCCAGCAGGATAATGCACCATGTCACAAAGCTTGAATCATTTCAAATTGGTTTCTTGAACTTGACAATGAGTTCACTGTACTAAAATGTCCCCCACAGTCACCATATCTCAACCCAATAGAGCATCTTCGGGATGTGGTGGAACGGGAGCTTCGTGCCCTGGATGTGCATCCCACAAATCTCCATCAACTGCAAGATGCTATCCTATCAATATGGGCTAACATTTCTAAAGAATGCTTTCAGCAACTTGTTGAATCAATGCCATGTAGAATTAAGGCAGTTCTGAAGGCAAAAGGGGGTCAAACACAGTATTAGTATGGTGTTCCTAATAATCCTTTAGGTGAGTGTAATGCATGAATATCATTGTCACAAAAGTCTGGATTTAACTTGTACCCAAGAGACTTCTGAATCCAAAGTTATACACTTCACTCTATGACAAATTACAAGACCCTTTCAGAAGCCAAAATATCAACATAGTGGCAGGCGGACTTCAACCCCCTTAGACCCTATATTTGAAAAAAAAAATTGTAAATCAAATTAAATTCCATATGCGATGTTGTTCCTTATTCACAGGTGTCTGAGAGAACGCTAAATAGACTTGACACAAACATTAGGCCTGATTCAATTCTGAGAAATCAAGCAGGGAATTTGTGTTCTAAAACATTTACTTTCTGGAGAATACACACGTAACTGTGTACGGGGCAGGGGTATGGGAATGAAATAACATTTCCTATTTTTCACGCATCGCTAATAAATGCAGCCCTTCACTTGCATTGAAAAACTCAACGTGGCCCTCAAGCAATAACGTTTGCCCACCCCTGATTTAGAACATAAATGGAGACACTAACAAAATAGTTTTTATACCTGTTTTTTTTTGGCAAAAGGGGCGCTGAGGCATAAGCCAGATGGTAACAGTTTATACACAGAATTTAGTGGGTGGGCACAGTCAGAGCAAAGGGCTGATGCTTTTTTGAGTACCTGTTTATTATTTGTTTAAACTACTGAACTCTAGCCCCGCTATCTTGCTTGCATTTTTTGCAATTTTAGCAAGGCAATTTCTCTCTATTATGCCAGTATTATCATACCAGCAGATTATTGAGAATGAGATACTAGACTCTATAAAAGCTCTATAGAACAGTGTCAAGCAGATGACTGAGAATGAGATGCTAGACTCTATAAAAGCTCTATAGAACAGTGTCAAGCACTGCTGCCATTCTTTATGTAGAATATCAATGTTTGAGTTAAAATTCTGATGGCTGTCAATTATAGTGCCCCGATATTTTTAAGTGGTAACCATTTCCACCTTCTGGCTATTGACATCAGTGCTATGGGGGGCTGTGGATGATCGCCTGAAATCCAAACACATTTCTTTAGTTTTAGAAGCATATAATTGTAAAAAGCATTTTTGCACCAAGAAACAAACTCCTTGACCATGGACAAGTACATCCTCGCCAAGAAGGCTGACAACTACAGAGTCATCTGTACACTTAAAATAGATTTACACACAATAAATCTATTTTCATAATGACTACAACAGCCATTTGTGTATAATATATAATATATTCCAGTTTTGGATGGGCCAGACCAAGTGTGGTTGGGCCTTAAATTAAAAACCACTGTTTTAACCTAACTGAAATGATTGACTAATATACTGTTATATCATCTGTGCTTACATAATATAAATTTTAATAGCTTGATGCTCTTTAAATATGTTGTTGCATTGTAAAAAATGTTGGTGAATAGGACGGACCTATCCGCGATCGCCCTCCTTGGTCCCAACCAAAGAAGAGAGCTTTGGAATGTCTATTACGCACCATACCGTAAGAGATGCGCGGTTAGTGGTTGCAGCCACGGATCAGGTGGATGATGTGACAAAAATTCATAATTAAATTTGGTCGGGTAGTGTTTGAACCAATCAAATGAGAAAATATACATTGTTAAATATTGTTCCAGCGGATGGCAGGCTGGAGCAGCTTTGAAAATTGGTCAAAAACGTTGGTGCGGATGGATGGCGGATGGATGATGAGTTTTGTGATGCGGTTGCAGATTAAATTATAGTCTATCCGCGCATCTCTACTGACTGTGATATAGTGCAACTCTTTATAGACCTAATGCCTATAGCTTGTAAAAGTGGTCAGGAATCTAATATTTACCTATAACATATTTTAGTTCTGCTCGTATAACACGAGGCCAAATATTTTACAATTCTGTTGAATTGTTTTAAGTTTCCAACAATATAGATCAACAACACTACCTGACAGTTTTAATCAATACTCAGGCACAGCACTTGTTCTGTCATGTAAGATATGCTCCAAAAGAGCTCATAAATATCAGTCACACCCGTTAGGCCTAAGTCAGATCATAAGTGGCAGTAGACCTGTTTGTTTGTTATTAGACAAAGAAGATGAATTTAAATGTAGCCTAGGCTACTACATATAATAACTAATACAATAGGCTACGCTAACACCAATTCACGTTCATCCACGAAGATTAACAACTCTTTAGCGCAAATCAGATCAAGCATCACAATATCAACAAAGTTTGCTGCATTGCAAAAAAAACATTTCAGAAGCCATTATGGCTAAATTATCAGGCTAAAAAATAACACCTGGGTAGGCTAAGTGATACTCATATCAGAAAGAGGGACATAAGGCGAGTAGCATGGTGCTCCTATTTGGTGTTAATCCGGTTGACACTGGAAAAGACGCTTTCAACTGTACAACATGTCATTGGCAGTGTTATCAGAGCTTTTAAGAAAGCATGGGTATTCAGGAAAATGTCCTCATTGCATACGTCCATCACTTCAACAAGACTTTTGAGATGTTCTTCTCTTTTTGCTTCCTCTCAATGAGTTGCACAAACACTACAAGCTCTGACTCTGATCTGGTTATGTTGATGCGCTCCCCTGCATCCTTAAGAGAGTTCGCTATAGTGGCCAGGGTGATGTCATTTGTATCAAGGCTACGGGACATCAGGATTGCAACAGACTCCATGAGGCCATAGGTTTCACTGTGGAATCGAGTGTTCAGTACATTAAGCTGGCAGTCTATTAGCACGTTGGAAATGTTGCGCAGCTCACTGTTCCTCCTCACCCTTGTCGATTTCCCCGACGTGCATGTAACAATACATCCCTCAAATCGGCCTGGGAGCTTTCTTGAGCGGAGGGGCAAACTGGGTACATTCCAGTTCTCGGCATCATGATCCTCCATCATCTTATTTGTTGTTGCCAACATCTTTGAGAATGCACATCACCGGAGCGAATGTCTGTCAGTTCATGTTTGAGGTTCTTGATCAAATCAACCGTGTCTGTCACTGATGTGATGATGGACTGGAGGCTTTTAAACATGAAGTCTGATTTACTGAACAACTGTTTGAAAAGTACAAGGAGGAATATTAACTTATTAATCTGCTGAAGGAGTGACTGTGCCTCAATCTCACTCTGTCCCCCCTGTTCTGCGTACTATGGCAGCAAATCCACAATAACATTATACAGATTGAAAACTTTTGCCACTGCGGCCGATCTTGAATCCCACCTGGTGTCACACCCTCGCTCCAATTCCAATGACCTTTTGATCGGGCCACAACTCTTTGCAAGTTAAGGAAACGGGCATGACGTGCGCTGCCGCACATGAAGGTTTTGGCATCCAGCGATGTCTGTGCCACAGCTGACAGGACAAGGTTTAACCTATGAGATGACAGTGCACATAAACAGCATTTTGAAAGGTAACCTTACAAATGGCTTGGACAGCCGCCTTGTACCCCCCCTTTATGATTGAAGGGGGTCCAGGAAACACTCAGTATTTGCTAAGAGCGCTTATTTGAACACACAGCCCAACGAGGGCTGGCATTCACAGAGACATTAAGTGTGGACTCTATATATATTAGATATTTTTATGTATTTGTGTTCTCGTTCATATATTCAGTGATTTGCATGTGGTTTACTGTTATATATGTGTAAAATGTACCTTTAAGGAATGTGACACCTCTCTCTAGTTTAGGCATTTGCTAAGATAGGGTTTAGGTTAACATAGGCTGGTATCTTGTAGATTTGATTAGTAATTACGTTTAGCTGTGAGTGATTAGTTAGGTAGCTTTAGGTATATATACGCTGTCCAAACTAGGGAGAGGTGTCGGTCATTGTCAGTTGTCAACAATGTCACTGTAATTAAATGTCACTGTAATACTCTGTTCGTTGTATTGAAGGCTGTCAGAGACCTACATTGTATTAAGTGAGTAGTGAAAAGTGAGTCCCTGAAGTTTGGAAGTTAATGTGTACGTTCTTTATTTATGTGTTTAGCTGTCAGTGTTTCATGCCACTGTTAGGAGCACGTATAGCTGTATAAATATATCCATTGTGCACTCGCTTCAGGCATACCCCACAACCTGCTTTTCATGTGTCTCTATGGATTGTCAATTCAAATAAAAAGCAACGACCATCATTTCCATCTACCATCTACCTGCCTGGGTCTCCCTCCTCTTAACTACCTACACCGTGACAAAATGACCAACAGTGGGACTACCAAGACCGAAGGCAGGACCAGCCGCGCCCAGGCTGCATAGCTACCGGGGAGTGATAGAGCAGTGAGGAACCGGAGAGCCACACCCTATAATTTCCTTTATAATCCACCTCCTTCCTAATTGGCAAATAGAACTACTCAACTCTCCATTTAATAGCTGATTTGTGCTGAGCGTTCTGGTGCAAAATGGCTGCCGTGCATCACACAAGTTGATACTACATATTGGTGGTGGATGAGGTGGGGTTTCCCCCTCAAAATGTAAAAAGTTGAATTAATTAATTATTGTTATTTTTTCTCCTGAGGGGTGCCCGTGACACTATTTTTTACCAATGTAAAATCAGGTAACATATGAAATTTGCTTTATCACGATTTTAAACCAATTGCCTTATGGTATAACTACAAACTATGGCTATGAATAAAGTGCTCTTCTAAGGGCACAACACCAAAATGGAGTCTTTAGGTGATACACAGCCTGAGAAATGAGGTCATAGAATGGCAGCTACAACAGCTGTGAGTTAGACAAAGAATGCTCTGAGGGATACATTGCTAATGTGGCATACTAAAATTTCCAAAATTTGTCTTTTAGAAGTATTGGAAAACTATAGCTGAAGATAAACTTATCTTCCTACATTATACAAACTATGAAAATACTGTATTTCTATTACACAACATTAGAAATAAGCTGTTAAACAAAATACAGTTTAGGTTAAGCAGTTCCAGTAGCCTAATCTACATGGTAAAACTTTGAGAGGGAATATCTCAAAATTTCAGTTACAAGTCTGTCAACATTTACATCATGATACATGTCCCATTGTTTCTCCAATTACAGTTGTTGATATGCTATTTCAAAGCTCTGAATATGTATTGTTATATGATGCAACAACAAGTACAAAAATGTTCTAAATTTACTTTTAATTTTTCTCCAGAAGTACCTATTCATAGGAAGAAATCAGGTTTTGTCACCTTAAAGGTATGCATTTACAATATACCTTGCTTCGAGTGAAGGGTTACATATTTCAAGTAGATTTAGACAAGGAACTGACTGCTTACCCATAAGTCATTAACTGTACTTATAGAAGTGCAGACAGTTAAGGTACCATATTTTAAGTGAGCACCATGGATTATAAAGATTGCACCATACAGTAAATTAATAATATTTTACAACAGATACAGTAGGCATTTTTTTATGATTCAATTGTAAAGTCAACCGAATTAAAATTTCTCAATAAGGGGTATGTATTTGAATATATTGTAATTATTTATAATGTTCTGTAAACCCAGGTGTTAGGTTTAAAGGTTTTATAATTTAAATTCTTAAATGTATTAGAATTTAAGAATGTAAAAAAACATGTATAAATATTTTTTAAATGCACACTTTTTTCTTTTCGGTTTATTAAGTATTAATCAAAAATGTATGCAACATCATCGCCTCTTTTTAGTTATTACAATAGTATTTTTCTTTCCGACCAGATTATATTTATTTTAATATGAATTTACCCTACACCTCATAACACCACTAAGAAATAGATGTACTGACATTGATATACTGTAGAAATTGGTCCTGAGTGCATGCAACCTATCCATCTTCGTTAGTAATTGACAAAATTACAGTGTTGGGCAGATATTCCTCCAGGTTTTGAAATGTAGCTTTCAACTATGCTTTCATGATTAAGTTATGCATAGGCCATTGCGATTAAGGAATGTAATTTGATAAAATATTATTGTAGTGCAACAACTTTGATATATCGCATGCAGATATTTAATAGAATAACTCAAAATCCTTACTTGTTTTAACCTAAAAGTATTTCGCTGAATATAGAAATTATTCAAATAGGCTTTCTGAATTAATCTTATTGCTGACTGTTTGTACATATTTAACCATAGTTATAGTGAAGGAAACATGACATATTTCAAGTGTAATGATTACTCCAAGCAGTAGATAAAGCAAATAATGATGATGTTTATTCCATGCGTATATATGAGCGTGATAAGCAGGTAGATAAATAGGCTATGTAGCAGTACTGAAAGACAGGTAGTCAGATAAGCATATGTCCATAAATTGACCGGGTAATAAGGCAGGCAGAATTTGGATATTAAGACAGAGTGACTAAAGGGAAGGAAAAGGGGACAACTCTAGACAAAAATACATCAATAACCAAACAAGGATCAGGCCGAAACAACAATACATGACAAGAATGCTCAGAATGAAGTAAACAATACTCAAAATACCTCACAAAGATGCAAGAACATGTGTGTGCTTGGGTGATTGAGTCCGGGTTATGGGAAACGTAGTTCTGAGGAGGCAAGACCAGGGAAGCTGTAGTTCACAGGGAAGATGAACTGGGGAATGGGAATTGTATTTCTGAGCAATCTAGGAAGGGGAAGATGTAGTTCTCTGGGAAGAGGAACTGAGAAACGTTACATTAAGAAAAAGACAGCAGATATCACATATAATCTATTATCAACTAGTCTTTGCTACATTCTCTCTACCCCCTCTTTATAATTTCCTTATAATTGATACTTTATTCTTCCTACTATAATTTTGATTTGATTTTAGGTATGTTGATATTGAAAATATGAGCAATTGAATAATAAGGTTTTTATGAGTGATTTTTTTATAGGTGATTCACAGTTGAAATTGTTATAATTTATATAATTTACACCATGTTAGGACATACAATTTAAAGATGTGATTAATAGGTGCAGATGGGTTAATTTGACCACTATCGAGTTGACCAACAGACAGTGGCCCCCACTAATATTGGCATCCTTGATAAATTCTTTATCTTTCATTCAAACTTCCAGCAAGAAAATGATCCAAAGCACACCTTAAAATCACAAAAATGTATCACTGTCCACAGAATCAAAGTTTTGCGATTGCCACCCTAGTCCCCTAACATAAACCGCATTAAAAACTTGTAGGTGACCTGAAGAGGAGATTCCACAAGCGTGGACCTCAGAATGTGAAGAATCTGAAAAAAATACAAGGGAGGTTTCACAAAATATTAAATGATTGTGCACCAATAACTGGCACACATATTTAAGAAATCATATTCAAGAAAATCATTTTACTTTAAACATTTTCTTTTTCTTTTTCTTTCAATTTTTTTACTTCTTTCAATTGTTAGGATTGGTTAGTCTACTCTGAATCTGTACTTTCATAAGATGTAACAACAAATGAAACTGTTCACAATTTACTTTCAGTTTTTCTCCAGCATTATTTATGGATAGGGAGAAATCAGGTGTATTCACCTTAAAGGTATGCATCAACCTTTTATACCTTGCTTCAAGTGAAAGGTTAAGTAATTCAAGTGGATTTAGACAAGGAACTGATTGCTTACCCATAAGTGATTATGTCTACTCATAAAAGTGCTCACAGTTAAGTTACCAAATTTTAAGTGTGCTCCACGGATGATAAAGATTGCACCATACATTAAATTATTAATATTTTACAGGAGATACAGAAGGCATTTTTTATTAATGATTAAATTGTAAAGTCAACCGAATTAAAATTTCTCAATAATGGGTAAGTATTTGAGTATTATTGTATTTTTTTAGACTGTTATATAATCCCAGGTGTTGAGTTCAAAGTTTTAAAATGTAATGTTTTAAATGTATTATATAAAATATATATAAAAAATAAAATAAAATATATACTTCTTTCTTTTAAGTTTAATGAGTAATAATCGAAAATATATGCAATTTCATCACCTTTCTTTAGTTATTACAATAGTATTTTTTTTCCAACCAGATTATATTGATTTTATTATGAATTGACCGTAAACCTCATAACAACACTGTTAAATAGATGTACTGACATTGATATACTGTAGAAATTGGTCCTGAGGGCACGTAACCTGTCTTTCCACATTATTAATGGAGAAATCGTATTAATTATTAATGGAGAAATCGTAAGTGTTAGACAGATATTCCTCCAGGTTTTGAAATGTAGCTTTCAACTATGCTTTTCATGTTTCAGTTATGCATAGGCTATTGTGATTAAGGGGCGTATAACTTTGACACATTGCATCCAGACCTTTGATATAATAGCTTTATAGATTTAAAGATGTGATTAATAGCTGCAGATTTAATTTTACCACTATCAAGTTGACTGACTTATAGTTGCCTCCACTAATATTGGCATCTTTGATAAATTCTGAAAATCACAAAAATGTATCAGTGTCCACAGAATATAATTTTTGCGATTGCCACCCCAGTCTCCTAACGTAAACCTTTGAGTGACCTGAAGAGGAGATTCCACAAGGAATCTCAGAATGTGAAGAATCTGGAGAAAATATAGGGGAGGTTTCACGAAATTTTAAACGAATGTGGACCAATAACTAGCACACATTTAAGAAATAATAATAAACATTTTTTCAATTGTTTTATACCTTTCAATTATTTTAGGGTTGGATGTTTCTTAATATTTGGAAGGAAAGCTTTAAATAAATACATTAGTTACCAGAGTTTTGTAACTCCAGTTCTATGAGTGGAGCATAGCCTATTGGTTTACCCCTCCTGCGAAGCAATGCCTGCAAAATATAATTTTGCATACACGTCACTGCACCACCAATTGGGGGACCAAGCTAACTCTATATAAGAGTGTTGTGCCTGCTACTCAACTCCCGAAAAGGTCTGAAGCCGACATCCAAGGGGAAATGTAATTCAGGGCACTTACCCTATGGGGATATGCCCTACTCATAGAACTGGAGTTACAATACTCCGGTAACTAACATTCTATATCGTAGAGTCAATGTACCTTTGATTACTCTAACACCTTGGAAAAAATAGCAAAGCTGCATCCATAAGAAAGTCAGAGCAATAAAGGCTGGTGTTCAGTCAAAACAGTTCAGCCTGGAATAACATTTCAGACAATTAACGCAACCCAAAAGCAATACTGATCCACTATCACTCCCTAGTGGAAAGAGCGCAGAAAAGCACATAACCCCATCCGTTCTCACTCTGAATAAATCAGGTATCAACACTTTTTGAGAAGGGAGGAATAAAAATTTGTTCTCTAAGTGCCTGATTCAGGAAGGCCTGAATGGAACGGAGTGACCCAGGCCACTCGAAGAGACATCATCAGATAAAAAATTATGAAAGTTGAAGGCCGCCTCACAGATCTCTTCCACCCCTGCTCCCCATTTGAGAGCAGCAGACGCAGCCACACCTCGTCTGGAATGTGCTCTGATACCCGGAGGTATAGGCAGGCTCATAGCGGTGTAAACCTTTTCAATGGCCTCACACAACCAGTGTGCTAGATGGCCCTTAGACAAGAGATGTCCCAGCACATCAGCTCCATGACAAACAAATAATTGTGGCCCCAATCTGATGTTCACTGTTCTGGACACTTACAGATGTAGGTATTATAAAGTGGTCCTGTTCGTACTGCGTCGCCAAGAAGTGCATTTAGTTGCCAATTAATGGTCTATTCCATATGCTGAGTGGTGCTAGAACACTTAAAAAACACAACGCTCCTGTGTTTTTTTACAATTGATGCAGGAGTTTGCAGTTCTAATCCCTCTCAGGGACACAGTTTTTTTCGGACAGAGATTTATTAAATAAATGTAATTGTATTATTATACATCATTTTTATTTTAAATTGTCATTAGCTGCTCCTTCAACACATAACTTATTTTTTTCACAGAAATTTGAACAGCGCATATGGGGTAGCGATTAACGTTGGTTGGTAGATGCAACAACATTCGCAAAATAATAATTATATTCCCTGCAGAGGTGGGACCAAGTCATTGTTTTCAAGTCACAAGTCACATTTGGCTGCAGCGATGAGACTTCTAATTTTCATGTTACCTTCAAAATAAAGGTCTGCAGAACGTCTATAGTTTTAGTTTGTATTATGTAAGCTACATTTTCAAAGGTAAACTCTAAGTGAGTGAAATTGTAAATGAGGAACATTTTCTATTTCAATAATACTTTACATGGGTTAAAGAAAATAATCTCCAAATATAATGAGCACAAGCATATTAACAACAATAACATCAAAATGGTATTTTTTACATTATATAATGGTCTCTACATTAGCTTAAGTTCTAACCATTTCTCAGTGTGCTCCACCTTATAATATTCTTTAACCGATGTAAAGTATTATTGAAAAAGAAAATGTTCCTCATTTATAATGTCCCGTACATAGATTTTACCTTTGAAAATATAGCTTACATAATACAATCTAAAACTATAGACACTCTGCAGACCTATATTTTGAAGGCAACATGAAAATTAGAAGTCTTATTGTTGCAACCAAATGTGACTTGTGACTTGAAATCCATGACTTGGTCCCACCTCTGATTCCCTGTAAAGAAAATTGCGACATGCATCTGGTTTGGAAGTGCAATGCCCTGAGTGTTTTTGGCGGGTTGAGAGTAATGTAAAATTTTTGCAGCCATATTTTATGTCCGGGGAAAGCATAGCCTGAAGCCTGATCAGACATCTAGTTTTCAAGTTACAAGAGAAAGTATCGTGGATTCAAACGATTCTGAAAAGTCAATCATAAAAAATGTATATACAGTAGTGTGAGATGCAATCCTTTTGTTTGCAGTTCGAACTTCTGTGCTGACTGTGGACTAGAAACATGATGAAATTGATGAGAAACTATATTGTAATGAACAAAAATAGTGTTCGCGGTCTAATGATTGGATGGAGTTCAGAAGCATACACCTCATTATGTAATTATTTTCACGGAGTTCATGATGTCAACTTTAAAATGTGATTAATTCACAAATGCACCCATGATCTCTGCTTCTCATGTAATGTGAACTTTAGGCAATATTACACTAATTAATTGTAACAAAATAAGTAATTAAATAATATTTTTATCAAATTAATTAGAAAAACACTGAATAAAAAAATTAATTGAATAAAACCGACATTTTATTTGATTTTAATGTGGAAACAACAGATTAACAGTGCCTACTGGCAGAGCTTACAAGCATAACAACTCATACTGTCAATGTCCATCATCCCCTACTATACTAGATATATGGTATAGGCACGGTGAAAACAACAGATTCAGAGTGCCTACTGGCAGAGTTTACAAGCATCATACTGTCGATGTTCATCATTCTCTACTATACTAGATGCACGGTATAGGCACGGTGAAAACAACAGATTCAGAGTGCCTACTGGCAGAGTTTACAAGCATCATACTGTCGATGTTCATCATTCTCTACTATACTAGATGCACGGTATAGGCACGGTGGAAACAACAGATTCAGAGTGCCAACTGGCAGAGCTTACAAGCATAAGAACTCATACTGTCAATGTCCATCATCCCCTACTAAACTAGATACACGGTGTAGGCACAGTGGAAACAACAGAACACAGAATATGTTTTAATGAATTAATATGCTACAACACTATACGTGGTGAAGTCACAAAATACAGGGTGAAAAAAACATGTTTATTCATTTGTTTTATCTGACGGATCTCGTCAGAGTTTTATATGATTTTCCATGCAATTAATACATTTATTTGTCGGTTATACTGTGTTCTTCAGTGGTGAGCAACCAAAACCTAAAAATCACGATAGTTATCCATGTCCATCTAGCCACAATTCCTGTTGAAATAAATTTATTACAATCAGTAAAAGATGTACCTATGACTAGTTTTATGTAAACAAACAAGATAAATGAAAGCAGTAATGAATAGTGTCTGATTAATTTAACACCAAAAAAAATCATTTTTTGGACAGGCGCTGGATTTGAACCTGGAGTGTCCGGTTGAAAGACAAGAGCAATAACCTCATTATACTCTCACATATATACAATTTTACTCTCACATGTACAGTGCCTTGCGAAAGTATTTTCAGTGCAGTAATTTCAGTGCAGCAAACTCTCTCCAGAAGTTCAGTGAGGATCTCTGAATGATCCAATGTTGACCTAAATAACTAATGATGAGAAATAGAATGCACCTGTGTGTAATCAAGTCTCCATATAAATGCACATGCTCTGTGATAGTCTCAGAGGCCCATTTAAAGCACAGAGAGCATCATGAAGAACAAGGAGCTAGTCCCTCTAAACTTTCAGCTCAGACAAGGAGAAGACTGATCAGAGATGCAGCCAAGAGGCCCATGATCACTCTGGATGAACTGCAGAGATCTACAGCTGAGGTGGGTGAGTCTGTCCATAGGACAATAATCAGTTTATAATAATAATAAAGTTTGAAATATCCAATGAATTTCGTTTCTCTTCATGATTGTGTCCCACTTGTTGTTGATTCTTCACAAAAAATTACAGTTTCATATCTTTATGTTTGAAGCCTGAAATGTGGCAAAAGGTTAAAAAGTTCAAGGGGGCCGAATACTTTCGCAAGGCACTGTATACAATTATACTCTCATATACATACCAATATACTCTCATATACATACCAATATTCTCTCGTTTACACCATTATACTCTCACATTCATACCATTACTCTCTCATAGATAGCATTATACTCTCATTTACACCATTATACTCTCACATAGATAGCATTATACTCTCACATTCATACCATTATACTCTCACATTCATACCATTATACTCTCACATAGATAGCATTATACTCTCATTTACAGCATTATACTCTCATTTACACCATTATACTCTCACATAGATAGCATTATACTCTCATTTACAACATTATACTCTCACATAGATAGCATTATACTCTCATTTACACCATTATACTCTCATTTACACCATTATACTCTCACATTCATGCCATTATACTCTCACATAGATAGCATTATACTCTCATTTACAACATTATACTCTC
>JACXGM010011851.1:13762-24681 GCA_016801145.1 Umbra pygmaea
CATTATACTCTCACATAGATAGCATTATACTCTCATTTACACCATTATACTCTCACATACATACCATTATACTCTCACATAGATAGCATTATACTCTCACTTACAACATTATACTCTCACATTCATACCATTATACTCTCACATAGATAGCATTATACTCTCACTTACAACATTATACTCTCACATAGATTGCATTATACTCTCATTTACACCATTATACTCTCACATTCATACCATTATACTCTCACATAGATAGCATTATACTCTCACTTACAACATTATACTCTCACATAGATAGCATTATACTCTCATTTACACCATTTTACTCTCACATTCATACCATTATACTCTCACATAGATAGCATTATACTCTCATTTACAACATTATACTCTCACATTCATACCATTATACTCTCACATAGATAGCATTATACTCTCATTTACACCATTATACTCTCACATTCATACCATTATACTCTCACATAGATAGCATTATACTCTCACATAGAAACAATTATACTCTTGCACATAAACTGGCATACCCATTTAAATGCACAGTCAAACTTTCCTTTATTTACTTCATACTCTCTTACACAGATTCATATTCTCTCTTACACACACAAAAATACCCTCTTATATGCACTATCATAATAATGTATGACAATATATGTAAGAGAGACAAATAGTATCTGTGAAACAGAATGATAATATATAGGTCCTTCTCAAGAAATTAGCATATTGTGATAAAGTTAATTATTTTCCATAATGTAATGATACAAATTTAACTTTCATATATTTTAGATTCATTGCACACCAACTGAAATATTTCTGGTCATTTATTGTTTTAATACTAATTATTTTGGCATACAGCTCATGAAAACCCAAAATTCCTATCTCAAAGAATTAGCATATCATGAAAAGGGTCTCTAAACGAGCTAGTAACCTAATCATCTGAATCAACAAATTAACTCTAAACACCTGCAAAAGATTCCTGAGGCTTTTAAAAACTCCCAGCCTGTTTTATTACTCAAAACCGCAATCATGGTTAAGACTGCCGACCTGACTGCTGTCCAGAAGGCCATCATTGACACCCTCAAGCAAGAGGGTAAGACAAAGAAAGACATTTCTGAACAAATAGGCTGTTCCCAGAGTGCTGTATCAAGGCACCTCAGTGGGAAGTCTGTGGGAAGGAAAAAGTGTGGCAAAAAACGCTGCACAACGACAAGAGGTGACCGGACCCTGAGGAAGATTGTGGAGAAGGACCGATTCCAGACCTTGGATGACCTGCGGAAGCAGTGGACTGAGTCTGGTGTACAAACATCCAGAGCCACCGTGCACAGGCGTGTGCAGGAAATGTGCTACAGGTGCCACATTCCCCAGGTCAAGCCACTTTTGAACCAGAAACAGTGGCAGAAGCGCCTGACCTGGGCTACAGGAAGCAGCACAACAAAACAACAACAAATTTGTTGAACCAGAAACAGTGGCCGAAGCGCCTGACCTGGGCTACAGAGAAGCAGCACAACAAAACAACAACAAATTTTGCATGTCATTTGGAAATCAAGGTGCCAGAGTCTGGAGGAAGACTGGGGAGAAGGAAATGCCAAAACGCCTGAAGTCCAGTGTCAAGTACCCACAGTCAGTGATGTTCTGGGGTGCCATGTCAGCTACTGGTGTTGGTCCACTGTGTTTTATCAAGGGCAGGGTCAATGCAGCTAGCTATCAGGAGATTTTGGAGCATTTCATGCTTCCATCTGCTAAAAAGCTTCATGGAGATGAAGATTTCATTTGTCAGCACGACCTGGCACCTGCTCACAGTGCCAAAACCACTGGTAACTGGTTTACTGACCATGGTATTACTGTGCTGCCAACTCTCCTGACCTGAACCCCATAGAGAATCTGTGGGATATTGTGAAGAGGAAGTTGAGAGACGCAAGACCCAACACTCTGGATGAGCTTAAGGCCGCTATCGAAGCATCCTGGGCCTCCATCACACCTCAGCAGTGCCACAGGCTGATTGCCTCCATGCCACGCCGCATTGAAGCAGTCATTTCTGGAAAAGGATTCCCGACCAAGTATTGAGTGCATAACTGAACATAATAATTTGAAGGTTGACTTTTTTTTTGTATTACAAACACTTCTTTTATTGGTCAGATGAAATATGCTAATTCTTTGAGATAGGAATTTTGGGTTTTCGTGAGCTGTATGCCAAAATCATCAGTATTAAAACAATAAATGACCTGAAATATTTCAGTTGGTGTGCAATGAATCTAAAATATATGAAAGTTACATTTTTATCATTACATTATGGAAAATAATGAACTTTATCACAATATGCTAATTTCTTGAGAAGGACCTGTTTGTAAGTAAGATTATTAGTCTATGTGAATAAAAATAGTTATATGTAAGAACCATAATTACAGTGTAAATGTAAAAAAATAACTGTGTGTGCAAGAGAGAAAACTTGCTTATGTGAGAGAGTTTGATTGAAATGGAAGGCAGTTTGATTGAAAGGGAAAAAGTACTGAAATCTCAATATTTTTGGGTTCATGTAGCTAATGTCCCACCTTCCCTATCTAGACAATCCTGATTCCTGAGTGAAATTACAACATGTTGGCAGACAATGTGGGGCTTAATGAAGCCATTGAACTCACTAATAACATTTGGAAAACTCCAACTGCTGTGGTGTCATTGTCAGGCTTGTTGGATCAAAGACGACAGCCATCCAGGGCTATTTCTAACAATAACATACTGCAGTGAAGATCGTTTGCGGTTTGATATTTAGATTTCGTTGGACTGCGGTCCCACGGTTCCGTGTCAAAGGCACAGGGGCACCGTATGGAGGGGAAAGTTAGGACAATTCCAAGAGGGGGCCCAGTTCGATTTTTTGTCATGGGGCCCAAAATCCTTGGCGACACCCCTGCGAAGACATGCAAATATCTCATGTCGTTATTCATGATTTGTGAATTTGTATGGCGCGATCCTCCGATCCGAATCAAGTGTTTTTTATACTGACTTTTAATTTTAAATTGCGTATAGCTCCAAAGTAACTTAGAAGACTGAACCCAGTGTCATCTTAGCGCGGTACAGTAGCTTGGACGTTTGATATTTGTAATGATTGAACCAAGGACACAGTCTCAATATTATAGGTTGTCTTTATGTTTGAATATATATATATATATATATATATATATATATATATATATATATATATATATATATATATATACATACACCACAAATATTCAGAACAGGTGAGGTCCAATACACAAGGCAGGTTGTCAGAAGGGGCAAGGTCCATTACACAGGGCTGGTTGTCAGAACAGGCAGGGTTTGGTACAAAGAGCTGGTTGTCAAAACAGGCAGGGTTTGGTACACAGAGCTGGTTGTCAAAACAGGCGTGGTCCGGTACACTGGAGAGAATCTATAACAAGGCAGATGCACAGAAGGTTAATCCAAGTACAGGTAAACAGGTAAAGAATAAATCAGGGTCAAAGCAGAAATCCAGGAGAATGAAGAAAGGCTCAGTATGTCGTGATACAATCAAAACCTCACAAAGGTTGGATGGAGTGATGAGGCTTTAAATGCTTGCATGGGTGCATTATTCAGGTGATTGAGACCGGGCTATGGGAATGTGTTCATGTGAATTGTGATTATGAATATTATCAGCATGATCAATTGTGTTTAGAACTGATGTAGACCCAGACGACGTCACAGAGCCCCCCCTCCATGGGCGGCTCCTGACGCACAACAGGGACGTGAAGATGGGCGACCCCGAGGACGAGGAGCCGGAGAGTCTGGATGATCACGGTGGAAGGAGGCAATAAGCTCAGGATCCAGGACATCCGCCGCTGGGATCCAGGACAGTTCTTCTGGGCCATACCCCTCCCAGTCGACCAAGTACTGCAAGGTGCCCTGATGCCATCGAGAATCCAGAAGCTCCCTCACACTGTAAGCATGTTCCCCACCAAGAACTATCCCACACCTGGGAACTACGTTGAAACCACTGCTCCACAGAGTCAACAGGAGTCGGTTCCGTATCCCAGGGGAATAGAGGTGGTTGATAACCCAGAACACATTGAAATGGTGTTATTCACAGGGATGAGTGCACAAGATAATTTTGGGCATATTCCACCCAGGGCAAGAACCGGCTCCAGTCATGAGGGCATTTGGGACATTGTTGGCATAGGAATGTGACGATTACCTGGTTCAAACGTTCGGTCTGCCCGTTGGACTCAGGGTGGTATCCTGACGACAAGCTGACAGATGCCCCCAGACGGTCCCAGAAGGCCTTCCATACCCTTGATGTAAATTGGGGTCCTCGGTCCGAAACGATGTCCTCAGGTATCCCATACTGCCTGAATACATGAAGGAAGACACATTCTGCCAAGTCGATGGCATTAGACAGCTGGGGAAGTGGGATAAGATGGCACATCTTTAAAAACCTATCAATAACAACAAAAATGTTTGTTAACCAATTTGATATGGGCAGGTCAGTGACAAAATCCATGGCCACATGGGACCAGGGTCGGTTTGGCAGAGACAGTGGCAGGAGTTTACCTGTAGGAAGCTGGCGAGGTGTCTTGGACTGAGTGCAGGTCGGGCAGAATAGAATGTAGTCAGTTACATCCTCGCAGAGAGAAGCCCACCAATCGTTTTTGGATAGTAGTTGTATGGTACATGTGAGACCTGGGTGGCCAGTGCTGAGTGATGTATGGCACCATTGTATGAGTTGGGAACGGATGCTGGCTGGAATGAAGGTCTTCCCTGGGGGCGTTTCTGGTGGAGCTAGGTCTGTAAGCAGAGCATCTTGAATGATCGTTTCTGTATCCCATTGAGTAGGTCTTACCATGCAGGCAGCTGGGGGAATAGGTTCTGGATCCACAGGTTTGGTTGAGGGGTTGTACTGGCGAGAGAGAGTCAGCTTTAACGTTTTTCTCTCATGGAATATAAGAAACAGTGAAGTTAAAACGATTAAAGAACAATGACCACCTGGCTTGACGGGAATTGAGGCACTTTGCATTTCCCAGATATTCAAGTTTGCGATTGTCAGTGAAGACTACAAAAGGATGACGAGCCCCCTCAACACAATGACACCATTCTTCTAGTGCCAGTTTGATAGCCAACAGCTCTCAATTACCCACATCGTAATTTCGTTAAATAAAAAAATATATATATAAGTTGAGGCGCATTACTCAGTATCCAATCTCTGCTCATACCTATAGGTTAGCTCTCTAACCCAAACGAGAGAGCATCACCTTGACGCGTAGCTTTAATGTCGGGAGCTGTATGCAGCTGACATCAGCTAAGGTCGATGTAACTTAACATTAGCTACACACGCGCAGTAGTTTCTACATTACTCATTGATCAAATAAGACTATAGTGGGACAAAAATTAACTTTGGAGCAGGAGCATCGATAAGAGGACTCGTTAACGTCAAGGGCATACAATATCGATGGTTCATAAAAGTTAGAACCCAGAGCCATATACGAAGATGGATTTATATATGGCTCTGTTAGAACCGTTTTTCGAGTGGAACCCGTTTTCAATCCCCATCCGAGGCAGGTTGCTAAAGTTAGCTAGCCAGCTTTGCTAAACATCACTCTTACACATGTAGCTTAACTTTCTTTGTGCTTCCTTTCTAAGTGATGATAAAAGTTTGAAGTATTCCCCACCATCTCTGAAATCTAAGCACTGCAGTATTTACAAGAAGCTGTATGCTTTCTTCTGGATGTTGTTTTACAAATATATTCTTTATGATTTTTGTAGCCAAATTGTATTACTGAAGATTTTGCAGACATCTTCTCCCACTCCCAGACAAATACAGCTCACTTTCTTGGGAGTGCGAGTGAAAAGGGGGCGGGGATGGGTGACAACGGTAACAAAAATACATAATTAGCAATGATCAGTCACGTTATTGCTTGGATTGTAATCAGTGCATTTTACATCCAATAAAAGCAAAGATGTTAACAAAAAATAGACAATATACTGGCAATTTAGTGATATTTCCACAGTTATGGTCTTGACTGGTCTTGAAAAAAAAAAGTCCAGATTCCTCAATGTCCGAGACCGAGACAAGACCGAGTACAAATGCGGTCGAGACCGAGACGAGACCGAGACCATCAAAAATTGGTCTCAACCAAGACCGGTCTCGAGTACTACAACACTGCTTACAGATATATTTTCGTTACTAAATTAACTGAATTTGAAATTGCAAGGAAACGATGATGATGTTTTCAGAAACTGGGAACAGGTGCTTGCATTCCAAAGGTCACTAAAGCTATGGCTTGCGCAACTAGGCCCAAACCCAGCCACTCTATGTTTCCCACCATGTTACGGCACATTAAAGAAAATAAGGTGACTGACTACGGTAACAAGCGCATGACTGACCCTTATGTAAACACATCTGACACAGTTATAGACATTTTTAATCGTTACTTTCCAGAAGATTGGGTTAATACTTTGAGGGACAGGAAATGGGTAAGTCTTAATTTCAGCTCAATGAGTGAAAGTGGGCTTTCAAAAATCCCTTTGATTTTGAAAGCCCACTTTCACTCATTGAGCTGAAATTAACTCAATCTGAAGAGACTGAGCTACTACAGATAGCCAGAGACAGTACATTGACGACACGACACGCATGCATGAAATTATTATCATTCTGTCTCAGTATTACTTCAGAATATCCAGTGCTATACGTAAAGCAAACATTTTGTTGCTTCTGCCTTTCACAACCACTTACAAATGTGAATTTAGATTTTCCACGTTGACAAAAAATAAAGACAAAGCACAGAAATAGTCTGAATTCTGCAGCTGACATGCACAGCGCTCATCCTACACACCTGACTGGACATTAATATTGAGGAAAATGAAGCAGGCGCACCTGTCACGTGAGCACCATAATGTGAGTAAATGAATAAGAGTAGTATAATATTTGCCAAAATAATAAAAATAAACTGTTCTAGGTTATTTTGTTGATTATAATATATGTTTTTTATACAGGTCTGTTATTTTAATTTTGTCAATATTGAGAAAGTGATTGTTGTGGTATTATAACCAATAAAAATAAGAACTAATGTATTCTCTTAATAATCCTACAAATAAATAATAATGGTAGGAAAACTATACATATGCCAACAATTTTGTTATGTGGGTCACGATCATTTGTCATTTTTTAAATGTGGGTCGATGAATAAAAAGTTTGAAAACCACAACTCTAGATGCTACCTGGTGTACAAAGTGTATTTCAAAAAAAGAATCTCACGGACCTTAACAAAAATGTTTGCGTTGTAACTCGATACATTTCACTTATTAACTGGTACTTTAGATGGGCAACCTCTTGAGGTAACATGCACTACAACTCATTGGTTGGTGGTATCTTTTGACAATTTGACAGTGCTAACACTAGTATTGTTTATTATGTTCTTTAGATTATAATTTTCAAATGATGAAAGGCAATCAACTGACATCAAGACTGCTATTTCTAATAGGTAAGTTAATGTTACTGTTATAATAAACAGAACTATTACTTTTAGTACTACAAAATTGTATGAGACCAGAAATTCAATAAAAATTCATCTCTCTTTGAACATGTTCAGCAATGGTGTTTACTGTGGGGAGCACACAAGAAAGGAATATAGCATCAGATGCTAACACAATAATAACAGCTGCTGCCACAATGACCACAGATGCTCCCAAATTAACCCCAGTTTCTCCTACAACAACTACATTTGGTGAAACAACAACTACAGATACTCCCACATTAACCAGAGCAGTTCTGACAGCAACTAAAGCGGCTACCAAAACTATGAAAACTGCTCCGAAAACAAATACAGAGGCTACAACACCAACTGCAGAGAAGTCCAAATTAACCACACCTGCTCCTATAAAAACTTCAGAGTCTGCCCAAACAACCACACATACTGTGATATCAACTATTACAGAGGCTTCAAAAACCAACACAGGTGCTCCCCTAGCTAGAACAGAGGCTTCAACAACCACCACAACTGCTCCAACAACAACATCAACAGCTCCTCCAACATCATCTACATCTGCTTCAAAAAGAACAGAGGCTCCTACAACATCTAAAGCTGTTACCACAACAACAACAACTGCCTCTACAACATCAACCACAGCTTCTCACACCACCATTACAGCTGATCCCAGAAATAATACGGAGGCTCCTAAAATAACCATAAATTATCAGACAACAGCAACAACATCACATCTAACAAAGAAAAAAACCAAAACATCTACCACTAGACTAGTGTCACCTAAAAAAAGGTGTAATATAGCATCACATGTAACAAAGAAAAAAAAAAAAACATCAACTACTAAATATGTGTCACCTTTAACTATATCAATAACATCATCACCTGGAGTAACAGCTGCTCAAACAACCACCACAGCTGCTCCCACAGCTAGAACAGAGGCTTCAACAACCACCACAGCTGCTCCCACAGCTAGAACAGAGGCTTCAACAACCACCCCAGCTGCTCCCACAGCTAGAACGGAGGCTTCAACAACCACCACAGCAGCTGCCACAGCTAGACTGGAGGCTTCAACAACCACCACAGCTAGAACAGAGTCTTCAACAACCACCACAGCTACTCCCACAGCTAGAACAGAGGCTTCAACAACCACCCCAGCTGCTCCCACAACAACAAAAACAGCTCATCCAACATCATCTACATCTGCTTCAAAAATAACAGAGGCTCCTACAACATCTAAAGCTGTTACCACAACAACAACAACTGCCTCTACAACATCAACCACAGCTGCTCAAACAACCATTACAGCTGATCCCAGAATTAATACAGAGGCTCCAAAAACAACCATAAATAATCAGACAACAACAACACTTCCGACCGATAAATCAGTGTCACCTTCAACATTGTCAAGCAAAGCAACTCCTGTGGCAAAAACAAATGACAAGACTTTATCCAATATATTTGCATCACCTTCAACTTTGTCAATCACAGCATCACCTCTAAGAACGAAAGCTAAATCTCCAACAACCAGAACTGTGTCACTTCCAAAACTGTCAATCACAGAATCGCCCCTGGCAGTAACAAAACACAACACTTCAACCACTAGACTTGTGTCACCTAAAACAAGGTCTAAAAAAACATCACATCTAACAAAGACAACCAAAACATCAACCACTAGATTTGTGTCACAATCAACTGTATCAAAAACAGCATCACCTGGAGCAACAGCTGCACGAACATCCACCACAGCTGCTCCCACAGCTAGAGCAGAGGCTTCAACAAGCACAACAGCTGCTCCCACAGCTAGAACAGAGGCTTCAAAAACCACCACAGCTGCTCCCACAACTAGAACAGGAGCTTCAACAACCACCACAGGTTCTCCCATAGCTAGAACAGAGGCTTCAACAAACACCACAACTGCTCCAACAACAACAGCTCCTCAAACATCATCTACATCTGCTTCAAAAATAACAGGGGCTCCTGTATCTAAAGCTGTTACCAAAACAACAACAACTGCCTCTACAACAACAAACACAGCTGCTCACACAACCATTACAGCTGATACCAGAATTAATACAAAGGCTCCTAAAACAACCATAAAACATCAAACAACAGCAACACCTCCGACCGATAAATCAGTGTCACTTTCAACATTGTCAAGCAGAGCAACTACTCTGGCAAAAACAAATGCCAAGATTTCATCCACTATATTTGCATCACCATCAACTTTGTCAATCACAGCATCACCTCTAACAACGAAAGCTAAATCTCCAACCACCAGAATTGTGTCACTTTCAAAAGTGTCAATCACAGAATCACCGCTGGCAGTAACAAAACACAACACTTGCACCACTAGACTTGTGTCACCTAAAACAAGGTCTAAAATAACATCACATCTAAAAAAGACAAAAAATGAAACATCAAACACTAGATTTGTGTCACAATCAACTGTATCAAAAACAGTATCACAAAGAGCAACAGCTGCTCGAACAACCACCACAGCTGCTCCCACAGCTAGAACAGAGGATTCAACAACCACCACAACAGCTCCCATAGCTAGAACAGAGGCTTCAACAACCACCACAGATGCTCCCATAGACAGAAAAAAGACATCAACAACCAGCACAGCTGCTGCCACAGCTATTACAGAGGCTTCAACATTCACCACAGCTGCTCCCACAGCTAGAACAAAGACATCAACAACCACCAGAGCTGCTCCTACAGCTAGAACAGAGGCTTCAACAACCACCAAAGCTGCTCCCACAGCTGGAACAAAGGCTTCAAAAACCCCCAGAGATACTCCCACAGCTAGAACAGAGGCTTCAAAAACCACCAGAGCTGCTCCCACAGCCAGAACAGAGGCCTCAAAAACCAACACAGCTGCTCCCAAAGCTAGAACAAAGTATTCAAAAACCACCAGGGCTGCTCCCATAGCTAGAACAGAGGCTTCAAAAACCACCACAGATAAAATCACAGCTAGAAGAGAGGCTTCAACAACCACCACAGCTGATCCCACAGCTAGAAAAAAAGCTTCAACAACCACCCCAGCTGCTCCCACAATTAGAACAGAGGCTTCAAATACCACCACAGCTGCTCCCACAGTTAGAAAAAAGGATTCAACAACCACCACAGCAGCTCCCATACATGGAACAGAGGCTTCAACAACCACAGCAACTGCTCGCACAGCTAGAACAGGGGCTTCAAAAACCAACACACCTGATCCCACAGCTAGAACAGAGGTTTCAACAAGCACCACAGTAGCTCCCTTAGCTAGAACAAAGGCTTCAACATCCACCACAGCTGCTCCGGCAGCTAGAACGGAGGCTTCAACAACCACCACAGCTGCTCCCACAGCTAGAACAGAGGATTCAACAACCACCACAGCAGCTCCAATAGCTAGAACAGAGGATTCAAAAACCACCACAGCAGCTCCCA
>JACXGM010011852.1:8624-24786 GCA_016801145.1 Umbra pygmaea
TATACGTTTCTGTACATGAAAAAATGAAACCGCAAGTTAATATCACAGTCACCATAAATGTTCAAGGCTTGTCATTTTAAATGAAGAACACGTTGCAGATGCAAAACAGACAGCCAGGATATTTCGTTCCTCATTACCTATATCTCCCCACCTTTCAAAACGAAGCGCCAGGCTCTGGTTGCGCGTGTTAACGCGCCACACGATTTAACTAATATAGGATATACATAAAAAATAAGAAATACTTTTTAACCGTTTAACTGATAGTATTAATCGGTCAAACGTTTTAGTTTCGGTTAACGGTTAAACGGTCAATATGAGCATCCCTAATATGATATAGAAATCTTACAAAAATTGTATAGGCCTAAAATAATATTAAACATTCATAAAAAAAAATAAAGTGAAGCACTTTAAAAAACAATATAAGATTTTTTATTTTTATATACAGTATGCTTGTGCTTCAAATAAAAAATGATTTACCTTATTCTTTAAAAAATTTTTTTACATAATATAGATGAATGTATATGGAGCGTGATAAAAAGGAGACTTTAAAATTGTGGCGTTAAAAGGCGACGCCAGGAAAAATTTAGGTGTAACTAAATTTAACCTAAAAAAAAAGTTTGGCACACCAGTGCAACCAAGGAAAAAGGTTAGTCTGGAGCCCTGCTATGGCAATTAGTGGACCCAGCTGGTACTACTCAATTTCCCTGGTTGCCCTGTGCCATTAGAAGTGACAGATGCTCTACTTCCTCCCAAATGGTACAGAAATCTCCAAGATTGTTATACAGTTGTTGTGTTCTTAAGATTAGGCATTATTTTATTAACCGTAATTGTGTTCAAACCCTCTGTTGCATTGAGATTAAATGTATGTCCAACACTACTTCACCCTTTTCCAGTCCCATACCCCTGCCTGTAACACCTTATCTCTGGGTCTGCAGTGGGAATGGAACAGGAGAAGACAGACGAGTCTGAGAAGGATGTCTGTGTGTCTGGTCGACTACAGGAAAACATCAGAGATGGGTGGGTTCATCTAACATTGTTTTGTCATATTTAACATTCATATCAATTACTAAACTGTCTGAAAAGGATAGTTAGTAGCACTCAGTTTGGTTTATATTAATGACATATGTATACAATTAGGTTTCTTACCAATAAAAAATCATGTTGTTTCATAAAGTCAGAACCATCTGTTTTTTTTACAGTGGAGATCTCTGTCAACTTATCAGGAGAGGGCAACCAACAAGTTTACAATGAAAAAAAGAGTATCACCAAAACTAAACTCAAGAAACACCAGCACAGAGACACTGGAGAGAAACCTTATGGTTGTGATCAGTGTGGAATGAAATTTGCTCAATCAGGAAACCTGATTAGTCATCAGAGAACACACACTGGAGAGAAGCCTTATGGTTGTGATCAGTGTGGAAAGAGATTTGCTCAATCAGGAAACCTGATTAGTCATCACAGAACACACACTGGAGAGAAACCTTATGGCTGTGATCAGTGTGAAAAGAGATTTGCTGTATCACGATCCCTGGTTCAACATCAGAGGGTACACACTGGAGAGAAACCTTATGGCTGTGATCAGTGTGAAAAGCGATTTGCTCAGTTAGGACACCTGGTTACACATAAGAGATTACACACTGGAGAGAAGCCTTATGGTTGTGGTCAGTGTGGAAAGAGATTTCCTCAATCAGGATACCTGGTTAAACATCAGAGAATTCACACTGGAGAGAAGCCTTATGGTTGTGATCAGTGTGGAAAGAGATTTGCTCATGCAGAATCACTGATTAAACATAGGAGAGTTCACACTGGAGAGAAGCCTTATGGTTGTGATCAGTGTGGAAAGAGATTTGCTGTATCAGATACCCTGGTTAAACATCAGAGAATACACACTGGAGAGAAGCCTTATGGTTGTGATCAGTGTGGAAAGAGATTTGCTGTATCACGAACCCTGGTTCAACATCAGAGAGTACACACTGGAGAGAAGCCTTATGGTTGTGATCAGTGTGGAAATATATTTTCTCAGTTAGCACACCTGATTGCACATCGGAGATTACACACTGGAGAGAAGCCTTATGGTTGTGATCAGTGTGGAAAGAGATTTGCTGTATCAGGAACTCTGGTTCAACATCAGAGAGTACACACTGGAGAGAAGCCTTATGGTTGTGGTCAGTGTGGAAAGAGATTTGCTCAATCAGGATACCTGATTAGTCATCAGAGAACACACACTGGAGAGAAGCCTTATGGTTGTGATCAGTGTGAAAAGGTATTTGCTCACTCAAAAAACCTGCTTTTTCATAAAAGAAAACACACTGCATAGAATCCTTACCACTGCTTAGACTGGTAAGTTTTGCTACTTTGGGGGTGTTTAAAATTTCCTCATCAAATGCACCATGTAGAGAACACGTATGGTTGTAATTAATGTGGAAAGAAGTCCGGAGACCTGAGGCCTAAACTACGAAGCAAGTTCAATAGGATTTATTTTCGTTAGCTAGCTTCAGTAAACATAGCAACTGCAATCTGGATTAGATTTATTATTTACAAATTGTCATCTTCATCCTTAACTGCTTATCGGGGGTCGGGTCACTGGGACAGCAGCTCTAGCAGGGAACCCCAGACTTCCTTTTCCTGAGGGATCCTGAGGCATTCCCAGGCCAGTGTGGAGATATAATCTTCCCTGAGGCCTCCTCCCAGCTGGACATGCCTGGAACACCTCCCTAGGGAGGCACCCACGGGGCATCCTTACCAGATGCCCGAACCATGTCAACTGGCTTCTTTCTACACGAAGGAACAGCGGCTCTACTCTGAGCTTCTTACTTATGACTGAGCATCTCACCCTATCACTAAGGGAGACTCCAGCCACCTTCCTTTCGGCTGCTTGTACACACAATCTCATTCTTTTGGTGATGACCTAGCCTTCTTGACCATAGGTGAGTGTAGGAACGAAGTTCGACTGGTAGATCGAGAGCTTTGCCTTCTTTTTGTCACAATGGTGGGGTAAAGGGGCTGCAACATCACTCCCGTTGCACCGATTCTCTGGCCAATCTCACGCTCCATTGTCCTCTTGCTCGCCAACAAGGCCCTAAAGTACTTAAAGGGAAACTTCACCCTATAGCTATCTGAAAGTGATAGTTGCTTCCCCCAGACATTTGTAGAACAATGAGATATGTTTCACCCATGCCTGGCTAGTGAGAGAGCAAGATTTGAAATTTTGCGGGGAGACTTCCTACTCTGACATCACCCTGTGGTCTGAATCGACTGTGGAGATAAAATGAATATAGGCATGTATTCTGTCGTGAAAATAAGCATCCCTGTTATACTGATCTGGCTTTCAAACCTACTCCTTAAAGCCTCGGTTGTCCTTGATTTTTTAAGGTATAGCTTGTCTTTCTGTGACGTTTCTATCAGCCGTTTTAATGCTAAACAGACGAGGTGGTATGATTTTTTTCAGTATGTAAAGAACTACAACGCTGGCTTCCTTGTTCCAAGCCCCGCCCACCCGGCATGTTCTCTGGATTCTGTGAAACAGTTCGTAACCAAAGTCGCTGCTAACACAATTGCTACTAACCTAGGATTTGCAGAAGAGGAATTTAACAACTTGCTTTTACATTCTGAGTGACATCCAAACATGCATGTTTGCGCCCGAGTACACCGAAGAACATTTACAACAAATGGAGTTTGATATTCAGCTTCAACAAGGCAGCATGTTCTATAGATACTGTAATCCGGTTGAAACGCGGTTAAATTCTAATTGCCTAAGGTCTTCTGTGGGAGTATATCCATCCATGACTACGGAAGAAAAAAGCATTTGCTACAATGAATGGGATCGTGGACAAGCTTTACTTGTAAGGATTGAACCAAAAATAACTGACGACCGCATATGCGTCACTGAATCACTGAAGTTTTTTCAGCACACATGGAAAGAGATGTAGCAAGAGGACAACAGATGAGTATGTTTATTAAACCTATTTCCTGTACCTTGATAATGGAGCACACGTCTGTGGTAATGTTACTGTACTGTATGTGTAGAGTGCCAGCTGCATTTAGTAGCTAGCTGAGTGGGTAAATTACTATACCTTACTATATATAGGCTACTCTTTCTAGATAAAGAAAAATGGATGGGATGGCATCGCTTTTCAGCCGCTTTCGGGCTGTAGTGCCGGTTAATTTAGTTGTAAGTAGATCCCTTTCGTAATCTTCCGACCTAAAATGCCGACTGCAGACCCTAACTTTTTATAGCCTATTGTAAAGTGTAAAAGATTACTCCTTCTTTTTGGGCTTGCTTGTAATTTCTGCAACCAGGTACAGAACACCAAACGGGCATGATGAATAGAAATTAGACTACAATTTCAAAAACAAATATGTATAACTTTCTAGCGTCAAGCTCTACTGAGGTGTGCTGTTGAATTGCCCATGTTCTGTGTCGGTGCGTTCAAACGGGGACGGGCACTAAATTCGCTTGGAATTCTGGGAGTTGCGGTAGCTCAAGTTTAGACGGATACAGAAGCATCCCAGTGGATACAAAAGGAACTGAAATATGCTATCAGCTTTTCTCTGATATATTGAAAAAGAACAAATGTGTACATGACATAAATCATCTATGGTAACGTTTGTATATTCTATACTATGAATCCGATTTACTGTGGAACAGTCCTTTAAAATCCTTCAATTGTGGAAAGGACTTATTTCCTACCTGGAGTACGCACTTCACCGGTTTCCTGCTGAGAGTCCTGGCCAATGATGCTTATCAGTTTGTTAAATCAAACCAGGTTTTCCTAATCTAGCGGCGAGCGTGTTCACATGACCAATCGCAGACACGGATTCCAGAGCCACATATTTCCCTCAAGAGGAGCGATCATTTCAGAAAAATTTGAAGAATCTTAAAAAATATAACCTACATGTAAAGCAGGAAGGACAGCTGGCAAAAAAAATCCTAATTGTGTATGAACAGTATAAATGTGTCAGTTACAAGGCTCATCAACATCACTACCCTGTCATTTAGGCAACTATCTGACTATAATTACAATTGTGTATTCACAATGTGTTCATTAGATAAATGCTGATTGCGTGTAAAATGTTTTTGCTGTATTCTTTCAGTTGCAATAATCAGTAAAATATTTCCAGGTTGTATCAATTAAACCTGTACTAACATTTTAGAAAAATACCAAAAAATACAAAAACAATGTGTTACGACTAGTAAACATGAAAAACATAAACTTAAATACAAACATGGACAATAGTAGAGTATCGCTGCAAAATTGACATTTCACAATATCTAAATAGCAAAAATACATATTATGGATGAAATTGTGTATTTTCAGAAATTTGTTATTGACCGTTTTTTTCCTGTGTTCAGTTAAAACAAATAAATATGTTTTTTTAAATACACGGATAATTCAGGTTGAAACAAGAAATGAATGGAAGTTACAGCATACATGAAACTACCTGTAGCAAGGCAATGCTACGCATACAGTCTGTCTGTAGAACTGTAAGCACACTGTTTCAATGTGCCACACTTATATACTTATAAAAATATACATTAGTCCTTCTGCTGAGAATTGTTATCTTTCATAAACCCATCAGAGAAAGCCAATGGCAACTCCCAGAACGGTGTCTGCATTTGCAATTGAGACTTGGTTGGTCAGTAGGCAGTGCATTTGTTCTGGTTAATCTGTTATCTTGACAATAACCTGCTCCGGAGCAGGTTAGGTTTGTAGCATACATTACCATGGCGATGTAACCTGGTAACAGGTGAACCACTGTTGTGATACTGAAAACACAGGGTTAAACCTAAAGTTAGCTTGCTAACCTCAAATCTTGCTTCGTAGTATAGGCCTCAGGCTTCATACAAAAGGAAACACCTAACTGGACGTTAACTCTTTTACTTCTGTTAAAAACAATTTAGAAAAAGCCATGGAGCAGAGTTTTGCTGTCATCTTTTTTTGTGTTGTCGTCCTCCACTATCTCATCATTTCTTCATTGACCTCCGCCAACCCAACATTGTGGTCTTTTTAGGCTGCAAAAATACTGTGAAAAGACATTTCAATTAACGGGTCATGCATCAGATAAGAACCTAGGAGAAAATGACATGCTGTTTGT
Source organism: Umbra pygmaea (assembly GCA_016801145.1). Classification (NCBI taxonomy): domain Eukaryota; kingdom Metazoa; phylum Chordata; class Actinopteri; order Esociformes; family Umbridae; genus Umbra; species Umbra pygmaea. The sequence continues at coordinate 14,721 of JACXGM010011852.1, forward strand.
GAAGCTGAATATTAAGTGTCATTGGACTTTCCAACAGGACAATTATCACAAGCATATCTCAAAGTCCACCAAGGCTTGGTTGCAGAAGTAGTCCTGGAAGATGCTACAGTGTCTTAGTGCTCCAGTAAGTACTAAATATGCTTGGCATGAAGTGGTTGAATAATCTTGAGACCGGAGAAGTCATTATCAGTTGTCTCATTTGCAGTTGAATTGGGGGAAATGGTTGATAATCCATAATTGATCTGGCTTTCGAAGACCTTAGGATAGAATGGAGAGAAAAAAAAAATAGATTTTGTCTCAGCATAGAAAGACACTGTAGTGGGTCCAGACATTGATTACTGTTTGTTTTGAAGGCTTTATTATACTTCCTAGCTGTCTAAGTTAAAACATTCTGTGGTCAAATTCTATATATCTGACTCAATCTCAGGATCTTGTATTACTATAGAGTCCATGGGTTAATTCTGAGCCTTTGAATACCATGGCTGACACTCATGGAATGAATTTAAGTTTAAATGTGTTAAACAACCTTTATGCTTTTTACTATGATTTTTTTCTGTTCAAGTCTCTTTGTATTATGCAAAATGTTATATTTAACATTCATTAAATGTTCTCATCTTTTATTCTGTTTAAGCTTTATGTTGGTGTTTTTATATTTTTGTATCTGCTTGTTTTCCCTGTATAAATAAAGATTAATAATTGAACCATTTAGTTGCATATTTTGCAAAGTTTCTGATCTTTTGAATTGACTCTTTAAATGTATCTTTTTTTGTCCCAATGTTTACTTCCATCTGTAATTTCACTCAATGTTTCCAGGCTAGAACACACAAAATGAGTCATGCCACAAATTAACATTGTTTGTTAAAAAAAATATCTTCATTAAATAATAGCAAAGGCCAGATTAGTTTAAGGATTGGACAAAAAGATTTAGCAAATTGCAATATTTGAATGTGTGGTTCTTCATTTGGGAAAAAGATCTTGGTCCTTTGAACAGCAACAATCATACTGTCATTTATTTTCTTCAATTGGACAGACATTTGGTAACCAGATAACTCAGTGGTTAGGGAGGCATACTTTTCGTCAGAAGGTTGCTAGTTCGATTCCTGACTGTGCCAAAAGTTGTGTCATTGTGAACAGCCCTTTACCCTCATTGCTCCCAAGTCGTTTCTGTAAATAAGAACCTATTTTTAGTCAACTTACCTGGTTAAAAAAATGTACATGTGTTTTTTTTACATATTTGTAACAGCATATGTGGAGTACGAAGTAGGCAGAATGCATAAGGCGTTTACGGTACCCACTTTGTAGACCGTGTAGAAAACAAACAACTAAGCCATCATCAGATATTTAACTACATGGGTGACAGTGATGCCCAAAATAACAAAATTTACAAGGTGACAATCACTCTCTGTACATAACGTGGTACAACACGTTATGTATAACAAACAAAAAATTCTGCAAAGGCAGATTTTGAAAGGTACGGCTGAAACGGGCAGAGATTCACCATATAAATGACAAGGACTTACAAATGCAATGGGCATGAGGAAAAAAATTCACAAAGTAATGAGTGGATTGCTGACAGCTTATTATCGAGAACAGGAAACAAGACAGGTGATTGGTGGGAAATTAGTACCTTGTCTGGGAGAAGTGCACACAACAAACAAGTAATCAGTCTAATAAGTCCTGGTTGGCAGCTGTCAAGGCTTGAGTCGTGACACTACGCCCCCCCCCGAAGAACTGGCCGCGAAATCCAAGCATAGGGAGGAGGCTGAGGGGAAACCGGCACCTTGAAAGCACTATGAAGCATCTATGGTACCCAAACAAAGGGCGGAGCCACAAATACCAGGTCAGGGAGTGAAGCTGCAGGCAACTGGACATGGGGCGGAGCTGGAGGCACGTTGACATGGGGCGGAGCTGGAGGCACGTGGACATGGGGCGAAGCTGCAGGCACCTGGACATGGGGCGGAGCTGCAGGCACCTGGACATGGGGCGGAGCTGCAGGCACCTGAACATGGGGCGGAGCTGCAGGCACCTGGACATGGGGCGGAGCTGCAGGCACCTGGACGGGGCGGAGCTGCAGGCACCTGGATGGGGCGGAGCTGCAGGCACCTGGACATGAGGCGGAGCTGCAGGCACCTGGACATGGGGCAGAGCTGCAGGCACCTGGACATGGGGCGGAGCTTCAGGCACCTGGACATGGCGCGGAGCTGTAGGCACCTGGACATGGGGCGGAGCTGCAGGCACAATTATACAACAGTTTTATTAGAAAATCTCTATGTGGGCGAAATCTCAATGTTGAACTGTGTGTTGAACAGGTATTTGAATTTGCAGTGTGATAAAGTGTGACAGAATGATAACTGTGCATTTTAGCATACTCCCCAAAAGATAGGGAGTGTAATATACGGTGTGTAATATACAGTGTTTCATTTTTAGTGTTTATTAAAGGGAACATGGAGCTGTACTTGGACCAGGAGAGGACCGGTCCATTTCTTGGGCCCTTGTTTCAACAACAAGCCAACCCAGCGGCTGGTTACTACTTGGACCAGGGGTCATGACCTTGGTTAACTTGGTGTGCATTGAAAGCACAGGTGAGTTACTAATAAGCAAGTAGGCACATGTGTGTCTCCTTCAGGGTCACAGGCCTGTGAGTGGAGTGGAGAGAGAGACCTTGCTAAGATATATTCCAAAACAATACTCATTATTGTACAGTAGTCTTATTAAACCCTGAGGGTTGTGCTAACCTCTTCTTTGTCTTTTCTGATTCAGGTATCAGCAAGGTGGAAGCCACAGCCCCTTCAAGCACCCCACTGCATGCCACTGCTTCAATTGTTGCCAAAAAGACTTTCTCACAGGACCACACATTGTTATTAATTGACCTCCTGCGGCTGCAAATGGAGGCAGAAAGCCAAAAACACCACGCTGAGACCCTGGCACAAATGAATGGAGGGATTCCTGAGGTTGCTTGCACAGATGGTGGAGAAGATGTGAAATTGTTTTTGTAAATATTTTTCATTTTTATATTTTGTCATGTTCATTTTCATTTATATTGGCATGTTGCAAATTTTTTATACAAGCATTTTAATTATTTATCATGAGTGCCTTAACTTTCAGTGTTATCCTGTGTATTGTTGTTCTTTCAGTGTTATCCTGTGTATTGTTGTTCTTTCTCTGTGGCCTGCACTGCCAGGATGGGGTTTGTGAATGGTCCAAAACAGTAAACAAGACACATTTCTGTGCAATTTAAATTATCATTATGTTATTTGAATAAATTACTGTTTCTATACTCTCTATAGAGGCCTAAGGTCATTTCTTACAATTTTTCAACTAGAACACCTCACTGGCCGGTGATACATGATAAGGTGTATTACAACACCTAGAAATACATGAAGATTTTATCACATGATGTAACACCCCTCTACTAATAAAGAATATACTTTAAAGTTTTGTTAGGCTAGATTGATAGCACTCTGGTTTTTAGGTTTAGGTATGACTTAAAGGGGAGAAAATTGACACTGAAACTGTTTAAAAGTTATAAAAAGATGACATTTAGTTCATTTAGATGACAATATTCACAACTACTCGTTGCCATCCTCCTCTCCTTGACATCCCTCTGGGTGTTCATCACTGCCGTTCACAGCTCCAAAGGCAAGAAGCATGTAGCCATGTTATTCATTACCACAATATCCATCCTGGTGTTCTGCAGGTCTCTTAAGCTCTGCCACTTCCTCCTGCCAAATGCCTGCTCAATGATGACGCTCCCCCGACTGATGTTGACATTTTGCAGGTGGTTAGCATCAGTGAGGGCCCTGTTGTCACGCTTTGGTGTTATAATGAAGGGGAAGGCCTGACCAATATAAGCACTGTCCCCAAGCAGACGATACTCCCCGATCTTCTCCTGCCATTCTGTATAAAAATTGGAGCCCCACAGATTTGGAGTGGCCTAGCCAGTCACCAGATCTCAACCCCATAGAAAATCTTTGGAGGGAGTTGATAGTCCGTGTTGGCCAACGACAGCCCCAAAACATCACTGCTGTAGAGGGGATCTGCATGGAGGAATGGGCCAAAATACCAGCAGCAGTGAGTGAAAACCTTGTGAAGACTTACAGAAAATGTTTGACCTCTGTCATTGCCAACAAAGGGTATATAACAAGGTATTGAGTTTCATTTTTTTTATTGACCAAATACTTATTTTCCACCATAATTTACCAGTAAATTCATAAAGAAATCCTACAATGTGATTTTCTTTTTCTCATCTTGTCTCTAATAGTTGAAATGTACCTATGATAAAAATTACAGACCTCTCTCATATTTTTACAGTGCTTTGCGAAAGTATTCGCCCCCCTTGAACTTTTCGACCTTTTGCCACATTTCAGTCTTCAAACATAAAGATATGAAACTGTAATTTTTGGTGAAGAATCAACAACAAGTAGGACACAATCATGAAGTGGAACGAAATTTATTGGATATTTCAAACTTTTTTAACAAATAAACAACTGAAAAATTGGGTGTGCAAAATTAACCCCTTAGGTTAATACTTTGTAGCGCCACCTTTTGCTGCGATTACAGCTGTAAGTCGCTTGGGGTATAACTCTATCAGTTTTGCACATCGAGAGACTGAAATTTTTGCCAATTCCTCCTTGCAAAACAGCTCGAGCTCAGTGAGGTTGGATGGAGAGGGTTTGTGAACAGCAGTTTTCAGTTCTTTCCACAGATTCTCGATTGGATTCAGGTCTGGACTTTGACTTGGCCATTCTAACACCTGGATATGTTTATTTGTGAACCATTCCATTGAAGATTTTGCTTTATGTTTTGGATCATTGTCTTGTTGGAAGACAAATCTCCATCCCAGTCTCAGGTCTTTTGCAGACTCCATCATTCTTCCAGAATGGTCCTGTAGTTGGCTCCATCCATCTTCCCATCGATTTTAGCCATCTTCCCTGTCCCTGCTGAAGAAAAGCAGGCCCAAACCATGATGCTGCCACCACCATGTTTGACAGTGAGGATGGTGTGTTCAGCTGTGTTGCTTTTACGCCAAACATAACGTTTTGCATTGTTGCCAAAAAGTTCCCTTTTGGTTTTATCTGACCAGAGCACCTTCTTCCACTTGTTTGGTGGGTCTCCCAGGTGGCTTGTGGCAAACTTTAAACAACACTTTTTATGGATATCTTTCAGAAATTGATTTCTTCTTGCCACTCTTCCATAAAGGCCAGATTTGTGCAGTATACGACCAAATGTTATCCTATGGACAGACTCGCCCACCTCAGCTGTAGATCTCTGCAGTTCATCCAGAGTGATCATGGGCCTCTTGGCTGCATCTCTGATCAGTCTTCTCCTTGTATGAGCTGAAAGTTTAGAGGGACGGCCGGGTCTTGGTAGATTTGAAGTGGTCTGATACTCCTTCCATTTCAATATTATCACTTGCACAGTGCTCCTTGGGATGTTTAAAGCTTGGGAAATCTTTCTGCATCTAAATTTGGCTTTAAACTGTCATGGATTCTGATGTTCATACTCCGTGGCAGTTTCACGGATTTCTAAGAGATCAGGGTGGGACTGTAACATCATCGGCCAAAGGGCCATTGAGAATGTCGCCGCAGCCATAAGTGGTCAGGGGGTCCTCCATCACCATGCCACCCTGGGTCCCTACATCACTGCACACATACTGACATTTCTGCATGCACTACATGCCGCGGTCACATAGGACCAACCAGGGCAGCCCATGTTCGTTGTCATCTGGCATAATGATAGTTTCCACCGGGCTGCTCTGGTCCGGGACTAATTCGCCAACCACAACCATTTCATGGTGCTGTACCTGCCCACTTATTCCCCGTTCCTCAACCTGATAGGGGAATTATTTTCGGCATGGCGGTGGAAGGTCTATGACTGCCTACACATGCACGCGTGCCGCTCCTGCGAGCACTGGAGGAGGCATGCAGAGACATCGAGGTGGGCTCGATCCACGGGTGGATACGCCACGCCCGGCAATATTTTCCCATTGCCTGGCAAGGGAGAACATCGCCTGTGATGTGGACGAGGTGACATTGCCCGACCCCAATCGACGGAGTGATCCCTGACTTGTAATGGGAGTTGTTTTACTACCTGTACAATGTATCACTGAGGCTTGGTTTCAGGAATAAAAACGGTTTAAAAACTACAAATGACAGAAGTGTCTCGAGTAAAGTTGACCAGTATGTTGTGTCTGTTTGACTGTTTATTGTTCATGTGCATGTGTGTTAACAATCGATCTGAAGAGGGCCTTTTGAAGTCAGAGTGTTAAGTTTTGATTGCAGAATGGCAGTTTTGATTGCAGAATGACAGTTTTGACATGGCAGTTCAATGTTAATCTTCAAGTGTTGTGTAAAGCATTCTTGTATGTTGAGTTTTGACACAATGAGCCAAATTATGCTTTTTGTGTGTTAGCAATTGGAAAAAACTGTAATCTTTTCTTATTCATAGTAATTAACTGACAAAAAAACCTTATACTGTACTTATTGACCATTTTCTTTTTGATGACCTTACCAGGATGAAGTCTCCCTTGTGATCTAATATATGTGTGTTTTTGTGTTTAGGTTTTATGTGAATGTCTGTAATTTACAGTATTGCTTTTATATGTGTGTTTACATGGCCATATTCATGTCTTGTGTGTCAACAACTAAATGTCTTCACTGTGATTGCTTGGAAGGAAATGTTTTTATGTGGAAATCATTTTGTTAATAATGTACAGAAAAATACATTTCAATAAACAAATGAACCCATCAGTCAGGGACAAAAGCATGGTTCTGTACAGAGTTAGCATTTATTACAGAATACATTAGCTAATATCATTGCTGGGTCAGAGGACAATTTGAGCCAATCACAAAGCCTGTCTGTATCCTATTGGCCAAACAAATGAGAGCTTGTATCTACTTTCTATAGTGATGGATGTGGAGAATGAAACTCCCTCGATATTCTCTCCTCCTGCTTTTTTCTCCCACCCCCCATCTGCCCTTCCCCCTCTCTCCCTCACTGCTCTCTCTTTTGCTGTCCATCTTTGATGATGACGTTCTTGAACAGTGTGAGCAGTGGTTTCTGACTGCGTTCGTCCCAGCTCTTCATGAACCCTCCGTAGCGCTTGCTGGTGGGCGGGCCGCTCCAGCGGAAATGTTTCATCTTGTACGAGCCGTCTTTCTTCTCTTGGAGGCCTAACACCCCACCCAGACTATTTGCCTCCCCTCCCTGACCCTCTACCTCTCCCTGCTCCGCGGTCAGTGCCTCCAGGGAGGGGTACACAGCGTCTTTGTTACCCAGCTCTCGTCTCATCTCGCCGGGGAAAGCTTCAGAGGACTCCTCTTCCACGCCGTTTGTGTAGACCTTGACCGGCCGGCGCTTGCGGCCCACAGGCTTCCCCCAGCGGAAGTGCTCCATGGAGTAGGAGCGTTTGAACTGGGGGAACACACCGTCCTGGTGTTCTGAGAGGGACAGGGGGGACGAGGGGGGAGGAGGGACAGATTCTGAGAGGGGTTGGAGATGCATCTCGCCTGGGAAGATGGGAGATTCAGCAGTGAGGTCAGATCGACAGAGCTGGATACACTCCTGTTAGGAGAGGAAAGGGAGGGTAAAAATGTTGAGCCAAACATAGTCCCTGAAAATTGCTTATAATGTCATGTATGTAACTGTAAGCATAGTAAATAAGAAACATATTACACATCCAGACCAAAATGTGAGGTTTAAAAAATGTCTTTACCTGGTTCACAACAAAAGCATACACCTGAATGCTCTCTAACACACCTCAGCTAACAGTAGCTCATGTTTATAAAGCTAAAGAGACACCTGCACGCTGCTCTTGCTCCTGTCAATTATTATTTTATAGCCATTGTCTTTTTAGACGTAGTGACATTATTACCATGCTATCTAGAGAGTAAGACTGCTCTTCATGTTGAATCATCTCAACTCACCAGGATGTTACTCTCAGAGCTGAGATCCTGACAGCGAGGTTTCTCCCAGCATTGAGCGTTTACTGCTCCAAACATCTCCATCATGGCTACAGCCAATAACCACAAAGGACACTGCATCTTCGCCCTGAAGACCACAGATATATTCACAAATTCACAACATGTGGCTAACAAGTTAGGGGTCATTTCAAGTCAAACAGAAGTTCTCAATTAACTCTGTTTTTAGTTCTATATTTATTCTACCTGGAATTAGAATGTGAGTTTATTTCCTAAATTAACGTCTAAATTCAAATTTACCCAAGGCCTGGTGGCTAAACTACTAAAGCAGCATAGGTTGAGTGACCTGGAAAAATATAGCTAAAAAATGTATGTACTGTTGGCAGAAGACATTGAAGTTGATGACTGGCAGACTGAAAGTCTGAATGACTGTTTGACTGGCTCTAATAGTCTGGCTGTCTGGCTGACTGAAAGCCTGAATGACTGTTTGACTGGCACTAATAGTCTGGCTGTCTGGCTGACTGAAAGCCTGAATGACTGTTTGACTGGCTCTAATAGTCTGGCTGTCTGGCTGACTGAAAGCCTGAATGACTGTTTGACTGGCACTAATAGTCTGGCTGTCTGGCTGACTGAATGACGGTTTGACTGGCTCTAATAGTCTGGCTGTCTGGCTGACTGAAAGCCTGAATGACTGTTTGACTGGCACTAATAGTCTGGCTGTCTGGCTGACTGAAAGTCTGAATGACTGTTTGACTGCCTCTAATATTCTTGCTGTCTGGCTGACTGAATGACTGTTTGACTGGCTCTAATAGTCTGGCTGTCAGGCTGACTGTCTGTGTGGTTTTCTGTTTGGCTGACTAGCTGCGTAAGATAAATCCTTAGTTCAAGAATATTACAGTTTTTTCCAACTTACACACATTTTCAAAAACTATTTCTCCGTATGTATTATATGGCCATATACAGGTCCTTCTCAAGAAGTTAGCATATTGTGATGAAGTTCATTATTTTACATAATGTAATGATAAAAATTAAACTTTCATATATTTTAGATTCATTGCACACCAACTGAAATATTTCAGGTCATTTATTGTTTTAAAACTGATGATTTTGGCATACAGCTTATGAAAACCCAAAATTCCTTCAATGTGTCGTGGCATGGAGGCAATCAGCCTGTGGCACTGCTGAGGTGTGATGGAGGCCCAGGATGCTTCGATAGCGGCCTTAAGCTCATCCAGAATGTTGGTTCTTGCGTCTCTCAACTTCCTCTTCACAATATCCCACAGATTCTCTATGGGGTTCAGGGCAGGAGAGTTGGCAGGCCAATTGAGCACAGTAATACCATGGTCAGTAAACTATTTACCAGTGGTTTTGGCACTGTGAGCAGGTGCCAGGTCGTGCTGAAAAAAGAAATCTTCATCTCCATGAAGCTTTTCAGCAGATGGAAGCATGAAATGCTCCAAAATCTCCTGATTACTAGCTGCATTGACCCTGCCCTTGATAAAACACAGTGGACCAACACCAGCAGCTGACATGGCACCCCAGACCATCACTGACTGTGGGTACTTGACACTGGACTTCAGGCATTTTGGCATTTCCTTCTCCCCAGTCTTCCTCCAGACTCTGGCACCTTGATTTCCGAATGACATGCAAAATTTGTAGTTGTTTTGTTTTGCTGCTTCTCTGTAGCCCAGGTCAGGCACTTCTGCCGCTGTTTCTGGTTCAAAAGTGGCTTGACCTGGGGAATGCGGCACCTGTAGCCCATTTCCTGCACACGCCTGTGCATGGTGGCTCTGGATGTTTGTACTCCAGACTCAGTCCACTGCTTCCGCAGGTCATCCAAGGTCTCGAATCGATCCTTCTCCACAATCTTCCTCAGGGTCCGGTCACCTCTTGTCGTTGTGCAGCGTTTTTTGCCACACTTTTTCCTTCCCACAGACTTCCCAGTGAAGTGCCTTGATACAGCACTCTGGGAACAGCCTATTTGTTCAGAAATTTCTTTCTGTGTCTTACCCTCTTGCTTGAGGGTGTCAATGATGGCCTTCTGGACAGCAGTCAGGTTGGCAGTCTTACCCATGATTGCGGTTTTGAGTAATGAAACAGGCTGGGAGTTTTTAAAAGCCTCAGGAATCTTTTGCAGGTGTTTAGAG
>JACXGM010011853.1:0-24578 GCA_016801145.1 Umbra pygmaea
GAGCACTTGCTTGGGGGGATGGAGGGGGGTGTTTGTTTTAACATATTGTTTTCTTTTTTGAGGGCCACAGGGTTGGGTGGCCGGATATAGGTCGGGCCTGTCTCTGGCCCACACTCCAGTACAGTAGGTGGCGGTAATGCACCATTTCAGTTGGATGCCAACCGCCGTTAAACACCAACGAAGAAGAAGAAGAAGAAGCTAAATATGAACGCTGTTACAAGCCTGGAACATCTTAAGGCGTTTGACCAAACCAGGTAGGGGTAAAACATATCTGTATTGATATGCTTTTCATGTCTTGTACTTTTGCAGATTTTCTGCCCGCATGTTATTCTGTTAATGTCAGCCCGCTCCAATTTGTAAATTCATGTCGAATGCCGGACAGCTACCCTAATGTTAACCGAGGAGTGCAGCCAGTGTCTCCCAATGTCTTGTCGCTAGCTAGTTAGCCCTATGTTGCTAGCTGCCAACCACCTCTCTATTTGAAGGAAACGCTATGCATTTGAATAGCTATGCAAGTTTTAGCAAAGTGTTTTACTTTATATGTGTTAACTGTACTGGTGAATGTGCAGACGTATTTATCAGGCTAACTGGAACGATAGGAAATCTCCTTGCAGACCACCATTATCATTGCTAACTAGCTCTACATGTCACCTATGCAAGGGTTCGTATACCAGCTTTCACTGCGTTTGCAGATCCTAAGTATCGTAATAAATTTTCATATAGATTTACTGTAGTCATTTCACTTGCATGTTTATTATTGTTAACATTCCCTTTAACCAGGAACAGTAAATGCAGAGGGAAGATGTTGGCAAGTTTTCGTGCCATCGAGCTTTTCCAGCATTATAGTACTGTACCACTCTAACTAGTTACTAACTGACTTAATGTATTCAGTTGTCTTCGACCCTGGCCTGCCCATTTGCTTTTGACCTACACAGAAAAGTCTGCTAAAATATGGTCGTTTTTAGGATTGGGTCTAGAAGGCTTGAATGATGCATAACTATGCATTGCTACAAATATTCATAGTCACTGAATCAGTTAACCAGCTATACTGAAGTAATTTATCTTCCGTTGGAACTGCTGCTGGAGCAATTAACAATATAGTAGTATTGCTAAATTTAACAACTTCATCAGATTCTGTCAATGATTGCATTTGAATCCTTCTATACAGCATTCTGTTTTTGTAACACAACCATAAAATGACTTACTTGCCTACTGTACAACATCGGTCAGGACAAATATTAACATGAACAGTCCTGGTGTAAACTTTGTAGCAAATAACAGGGTGTCTGAGCCTCATGAAAGAACCTGCAAGGGCCTCACTGATTTAATAAATCATACACTATTTAGCTTCCAGCATTGTCTCCCTCTCAGCCTCCCTTTAACCCATTCTGCTGTTGACATCACTAACTGTTACAAAATATTATGTCTGTACAGTTTCTTAAAGTAAAATATTTTTTGGGGGGGGAATGTTAAAAGTGGGTATTCTGCATAAAGTGCGGGCGGGGGTTTAACTCGGCCTTCATTGTTTTACATGTATTTCATAGTGAAGTATCTGATTCTCAGCATTTCGCTTTAATAGCCTGTGAAACATACCCTTTTATTTTTACTCTTTTGGAAGGAGACTGGCCATATCCTGTCAGAAGATTGCTACAAGCAGAAAAATCGAATTAAGGCTAATTGTTCTAATGCTGTTTGACCGCATGCTAACTAAAAGACATGCGCAGCCATGTCAGAGGAGGACAGACAGAGGAGGATTTAGCCTGGATCAGTGATTGGTGGAATGGGGCTTTAGCATGGAGCTATGTTTAACAACTGTCAAGCAAACCAGTAAGTTTGGAACAGAAGTGATGTCAATCTCTCCCTTTCTTTACGTCTCTCCGCAGTGAACATCATGGGCAGTTGAGAAAGACACCCTAGACTTAATCTCTTTCGAAGACGAAAGAAGCCCGGCTAGGCTATAATTCTGCCCCATAGCCACAGATCTGGAATCTTCTGAAGCCATGGCAGAGGAGGACTATGGCTGTTTTGTGGACTGGACCCAGATGGGGGACATGGTCAACAGCAGTGGCCCCTCCAAACTGGATGTCAAAGACCCAGTGGAGCTCAAGAAGCTAGCCAGGCAGGGCCACTGGGCTAAGAACCACAAGCTTCGTGCCCAGGTCTACCAGCAACTCATCAAGGCGATCCCCTGTCGCACTGTCACCCCAGACGCGGAAGTCTACCGCGACCTCATGGGCAACGACACAGGCAAAAAAGCCTCAACTGCCCTTCCGCTGCCGGACTTTGTTGACGGCAGCCCTGTACCACCATACTGTCTCAAACCAGATGCAGTGACTTCCGTCCACCGGGTCATCTCCTGTCTAGCGGGCCAGTTCCCGGATATTTCTCACTGCCCGGCATTGCCTGCCATGACAGCCCTCCTGATGCACTTCAGCGCCAATGAGGCGCAGTGCTTCGAGCACATCAGCCGTCTGCTGGCCTGCAACGAACCAGGCCGGCGCTTGATAGACCAGACCTTTCTGGCCTACGAGTCCAGCTGCTTGACATTTGGTGACCTGGCCAACAAGTACTGCCCCACCGCACACAAGCTAATCGTGGCCATGGCGCAGGATGTGGTCGACGTGTACTCGGGCTGGCAGCGCTGGGTCCTTGGAGACCTGCCGTTCAGCCACGTGGCCAGGGTTCTAGATGTCTTTCTGGTGGAAGGATACAAGGTGTTGTACCGCGTTGCCCTGGCCCTGCTTAAGTTCTACCGCAAGCAGAAGGCTGGGTCTGGAGCGCTGCCATCAGAGGGCCAGAAACAGGATTCTGCAGAGGTCAATGCAGAGATCCAGGCCTTCGTCAAAGCCATCGGCTCCAGCGTCACTCCGGACAAGCTGCTGGACAAGGCCTTCTCCATCCGCCTCTTCAGCCGCAAAGAGATCACCCTCCTGCAGCTCACCAATGAGAAGTCCCTTCAGCAGAAGGGTATCACTGTCAAACAGAAGAGGTGAGTGAGGGCTGGAGAGAATGTTATTCATAGTGGAATTGTCTATGACTTAAATCATTGTAATTCCAATCAACAGCGGTCAGTAGTGTTGTGTCAGGGGCAATAAGCCAGGATTCAAGTTAGGATGATATGCTACAAGGTATACACTTGCGAAAATGTGACCACTGAAGTTGCAGGTGAAAGGGGTCCGCGTGGTGTAGTGGGCTAAGTCGCTGCATTGCACGACAGTCTACATCATGATAGTCACGGGTTCGAGCCTGACTCTGGGTTCTCCCCGGACCTAGTGCACGAGGCATAGCGCTGCCTAGGATTTGGTTTAGATAATTCAGATGATCTATTCTGCCACTTTGCTCTCCAGATTAGGCGGTTGTGGGTTAAATCATAGAAGTATAGTCGTGAACATAATTATCCCGTGCATGGTCCGACTAAAGGTTAGTGGGAATTGGGAAGAAAAAAATCAAAAAATAAATATTTTTTGGGTTGCAAAAAATCAAAAAATTACAGGTGAGAAATTGCCATTTTCCCTCAGTGGTTGGGTAAATTCAGTAAAATTGCAACTGAAATAATTTATATTGGCCTTTTTTTTCTGCTATTTTTCCTCATGTTTTGCCTCTGTGACTTTGACTATTTTATATAATAGTATTATTTATTATTATTTTGAATTTTTTTGTTGCACAGATTCTATCCTTACCTCTTTGTTGTCTTTGTCTTCTGCTGTCCATTTTCTATCTACTGTCTGTTTTATCCTCCACTCCTGATTACTACTGTCCATGCTCCTCCATTCTACTGGGCACTTGGCTTTGTTAGCCTGAGGTACGTCTCGGATCTCTGGAAACACCTGAACTGCCCAGCTCCATTATTGACCAATTTAAATAAGGATCCAGGTCCACATTCCCTGTAATTTACCCTAATCCATAAGTGACCAGTTTTGCACCTTAGAAACTGTGTGCCTCCCCACTACAGTGCCTTGTTCATGTGGTCTTAATGAGGTGCTGTTGGATAGTCCAGTCCATTCAGGGGCCCTTTGTGTGAAAAGTGCTACTGTTACAACCACAATGTGGCCAGACAAGCTCTGAAAATATGACAAGAACCTTCCATTACCATAACCTCATGTACAAACCTGAATAGAAACCTCTTCTAAGGTATTTGTGTGTCTTCTCTTCCTGACCTGTTATCGTGGCTAAAGGAGAAACGTGCACCTGGCTCTGAACCCGGATACATTCTCCTCAGAGGTGGTCAGCGCTAAGGAGATGAGGGACATCTGGTCGTGGATCCCAGAGCGCTTTGCCCTGTGTGAGCCTCAACTCCTGTTCACCACCTCCACGCATGGATGCAGCCTGAACAGGTACGCCTTGCCCACCAAAATCACTGTACCATGCTGCCCGGGCCAACTGCTACCCGGGGGGCACAAAACATACTAACACTTTGCATCCCACAATTCTTTTCCAGGCGAAAGAAACTCAATCTAAATTTACATGAATTAAAACAATGGATCGACATTGTGTACAGATCACTGAAAAGGGCAACAAATGATGGCTAGAAGACTACGCTGTTGTAACCTGTTTTCAGTGCAGCCCTATGGCTTTTTGTTAAGACCTACAGGCCTTTGGGGAAAAACAATACCTGTTTTGGAGGGAATCTGTTTGAGTTAAAGGGATGTCAACTAAATTCACAAAAAATAGTTGTGGAATTGAAGCCTGCTGAACTTATTCTGTTCCCTTTTGCGTAGCTCCAGCTTGGGTGACATCTCAGCAGTTCTGGGCACCAAAACTCTGTCCACAAAGGTCAGACTATTTAGAGTAGCGAAGACTGCTCTAAAGTCCTCTAACACTGTTAAAGAGCAGCACATGTGAAACGAAAAGGAAATTTGCTACAGATATTCTGACTACTTTTTTACAGATAATTAGTACCTGTCCAACTCAACCTTATTGGGCTCAGTTTATAATACATCTAGTTTTGCAACATTTCCACCTCTTCCTTCCCTACATTCTATCTCAAGCATTTGGCATTTGGTACATTTCTCGTGACAGGAAATGTGTATGTGTTTAAAAAAAAAGCAGTTAGCTTTGGAGGACTGTCGTGTCAGCTCTTTCACATAGTGTTAAATTAAAAGAGTCTTGCCATTATTCCTATTTTGACAGTTCTTTGTTTTATTTTTCCTGTCCAAGTGAATAGATTTTCCTCCCTCTCCTCCTTTGCTTAATCGATCTCAATCAGTTTTCATTTCTCCAGCCTCTGTCTGCTGTGGCCTATGGCGTTGTATTCTGCATCAATAGAATAATATAATTTCTCTAGTCTACCACAGGACATTTCAGTGATGAATTAGCAATGACCCTTGTTTCGTATTCCCTTTCCCCTTGCCCTCGTACAGACTCAGGTGCTGAATTTATCACCCAGACTTAACTTACGGTTATATATGCATAGCTTGACTCAGACAAACAGAGGATTATCTTCCACAATGAAATCGGGGATGGTACTCGATTTGTCTAGGCCCATATCTACGTCAAGTCATGTGTTTTCCACCAAGATATAAATCCTGGGTCAATAATCTGTCTTGCCGTAACCATTAGGCATTAATGAAGCACACTGATTGGGTAAATGGTTGCATTACATCATGCATATTAAAATGAAGGACATGTTCTGTAAGGTTTTACTACCCCACATTTTTTGCAAATGGTGGATCGCACAGGAATATGCAAATCAAGGGCCAATTTAGGATGGACTGATACGTTTGGGATTTAGGACTTAACACATTTTGTGCCCAAAAGTATAGGTACCCTTCCAGTTTTGAAATTGATGAAAGTATTTGGTATCTACAATTCTTTATCATTTTCAATAGTACAGAAATGTTGCTTTTGATTTATGACGACATAATTTTAAATAGAAAAACAAATGAAATTGACACAGACAAATATATTGAAAACCTTAACCTAATACTTTGTCACAAAGTGTTTGGAGAAAATAACTGGAACCAAGGGCTGTATGTAGCTCTGAATGGCACTTCTACACTTCTCGAGTGGTAGTTCTGCCCACTTGGACAAACCCTTTTATCAGTTCCCTTTCCAAACTGTGTGTTTCAGTTCCTTCCACTGCTGTTTGATGGGATTTAGATTAGGAGCCATATTCACAAAACATCTTAAGGCTAACAGTAGACCCTAACTTGCTGATTAATAAAAGGGATGCGGCAAGTCTCAATTTTAGGACTCCTACATTTTTGGTCTAAGAGTATTTCACAACATGTTGTAGTGCTAAAAAACGCTCCTAAATCGAAAAGTTAGGGGTAGACAAAAGGACTCCTAAGTCACTAAGACTAAATCACAAACGATCCTAAAATCTGCAATTACTTGTATAGCAAGGTAAATTTATGTAATACATTTGTTCTTTTTTTGTATAGGCTAAATAGGTTTGATGGAGAATAAATCCTTGTGTAGTGTGTATTGGGTCTAATTGCCTATTACTTTTGGCAGTTGTTTGTCAATTGCGTTCAGCAATCTGCCCTTGCCTAAGACTGCAATGAGTACCAGTGCTTTTCACACTCAGGTGGTTTTGGAAAGTAGAAGGAAAGCCACATTTATTTGCGAGCATATTTTTTCTCATGCTTAGTTCTTGGTTCAAGAAGTGATCCCAACTCCAAAATATCTTTAAAAGATTTTCTTTTCATGCACAATTTGGCCAAGAAGTAAAAGCTGGTTTTAATTTTTGTTTGCACAATCGCTAATTTATGCAGTCCAGATGCATTTTGGCAAACTCCAGTCAGGCTTTTTTTGTGTGTCTTGCTGGGTCTTCTACCATGGTGAGAAATCAGAATGAACTAATCCAACTGTACAGGACAGAACGAATCAGAATTAAAGATGTCTGCAACCCTGGTGTGCAGCTGTGTAGAATTTATTGTAAATGCACAGACAGAACGTTTTGATCCAACTGATCTTCGTTAGATCATCATCCTACCATGGAGCCCATTTTAATTTTGACAGCAACGGATGGTTCAACTTGAAACTGTTTGTTCGAATGGTGGAGGTGATCCATGTCTTCATTCTTAGGTCAGTTTTCTAGGTATGTTTGCTACAGTCTCATGGGTTTTAACGTTCCTAATAATATTGGCAACAGTGCTCACAGGAACAGGCTTCTTAGAGATGGTGTTGTAGCCTTTACATTGACCATGCTTGGCTCTTCCTTCTATTCTCCTCAGACAACTCTCTGGTTTTCCTTGTTCAATGTATTATACAAAACCTCCATTGAAACTGTCTGAATCAATGATTATGTGATTGAATACACCTGTGTAACAATTTAGAGAACTTAGTTCTGCTTAAAGGTATCGCTACAATAAAATTATTTAATAACTTCTAAAGAATAAGCAAGAATTCCGTTCTTTTCACAGCTTTCTTTGTTCTGTTCCACTGCAAACCAAAGGAATTGATGACGGAGCTTTTAATTTCAACTTTTCAGGGTGAATTGTGTATATAATTTAAATAAAATGCAAGAATACCAATCCTTTTGACCTTGTTTGTATGTCCCTTTCCTCACGTTGTACACATTGACTCAAGGACCCATATGGTACACTTTGTGTACTGGATTTTTCTCTGTTGATGTATTTGCTAAAAACAAAATGCTGCTCCAGTCTAGTGCTAATGGTCTTTGCCTTCACTATGGTTACTCAGCCTAAAACATGTTGCCTGAGAGAATGTTGAGGGTGCCAGTGTTTATAGTGTAGAACCTCCTATTATCAGCATACTCAGCAAATACAGTTTCTTTTCACAGTGTTGTCATTGTATCAAACTGTCTATGTTTTGCAATTACTAGTGTCACAATGTTAGCTAGCTTGTTACTGAATATAATTTCTGAAATGTTTGTAGAAACATTGCTATTTTTAGCTAGTTCAAGTCACGTAGCATATATTATATTAAAAATATATTATTAAGATTTTTTGGGGAATGATTACATTACAAAAATACTGAAAGAACAATCTTAATATAACTGCTTAATATAATACACAAAATAGTTTCAAATCTCAAATATATCAATTTATTTAAATTTGTTCAAATAAAATGCCAAACAAATGGCAAAACACATGGTAGGCATAGTACCATTTGTATTTGATACAACTTTGCCTATTAAATCTGTTTTGTAAAACAAAACCTTGGGTATTGCCTCAAAACATTTAGCCTGTGCATTTTGATAGTTGTCCTTTTATTAACCAATCGGATTTGGTGCTGCACAACGGGAGTACAGATATCTGACGTAATTTCCAGAAGCACTTGATAAATATGCCTATATCTGGTTTCAAAATCAATACACAAATACGACAATGAATATAAATATAACAAAAGCAGTAACTGAGAAACATGGGATTTCGTCTTTAATTACGGAGTTATTCTCTTGCGAGAGGAGTCAGACTAACTTAACCTCCTGAAATTCATTGTAATCGCGGCTTTCTAATGCCCGCAAATTATATACAATATGCTAGACATTGACCTTCTTCATCAAACAAAAAACAATGTCCGGGATATTTTATATCATATGTGAGCGTCTTAAAATGCGATAGACTCCCGGGACATCCGGGAGACTTGGGCAGTCTGTATTCATGACGTTTCATATTGCTATTTGAAATTTAAAATGTTAGTGGGTTATTTTGTATATCCATGTCCACTCAATGTTTTATGTTACTGAATGGTTTTGTTACAAGCGACTTTTATTGACAAACACATTATTTTCCATAATATAAGCTTATAGTTTAATATTACAATAGTCTAAGGTCAGTGTAGCCTACTTTTGCGTACATTTGATTTAATATTGTTTCTGAAATGGTATAGGTTAAGTAAAACAATTTGTAATTTTAAAGCTTGTTAATGATTTCAATGTGTTTAATTGAGAAACAAAAAAATTGGGCGGTTTTTTGGTGCATTCTCGCGGTTTTTGACAAGGTTTTGTGCTGGAAAACCGGGCTGGCATCTGGCAACACTGATCAGAAAAAAGCTACTTTGAAAACCACGTTTGAGAACACTAGTGACGTATATTCCCTGCTAACATGAATGCCTTTTAATCAAATGTGGAAGTAAAAAAACTATCTTCTGTGTATCGTTTTGAATAGGCATCGTATTTAGAAATTATATGTGCGCAATGACTGTGCATATTAATTAAACCAGCACTCATTTGTGCAAATACCCGAGTTTGATCTTCTGTTGGCTTAGCTGATGATTCATTATTCATCATATGCGACACAATATAGCTAGTTAACGCTTGTGCAGCAGTTATTTTAAAAACAGGTCGTTTTTCCCTGAAAACCTCAAGGAAGCAGCACAGATAAAAGTTTTGGTTAGTAGAAAATTGGAACAGTTCTGTCAGAATGAAAGCAGTGAATCCCTACCCACCATTCTAGACTAATATTAACCATGTGAAGCTAACAAGT
Source organism: Umbra pygmaea (assembly GCA_016801145.1). Taxonomy (NCBI): domain Eukaryota; kingdom Metazoa; phylum Chordata; class Actinopteri; order Esociformes; family Umbridae; genus Umbra; species Umbra pygmaea. The sequence continues at coordinate 9,396 of JACXGM010011853.1, forward strand.
GATTATATGCGACTGATTTTAATTGATCCCCTTTCATGCTAACTACAAACTTACCATGGCTTCTCAGCAATCACTATTTCCTCCAGACTTGATGCTGCAGCTTGGGACAGGTGGACTGCTCACAACAGATGGGTTGGCTGCACGCAGTTTCCTCGTGATTTGCTATCTAATTATAACACTTGAGCAAGTGGTTTCTCTCCAAAAAGAAGTATCAGCCATAATCGGTGAATAAAAATGCTGATTAATAATTATTTTGAAAACTCATAATTGGCCATAATTAATTAGCCAACCTCTAGTTCAATTACAAAAATTCAATAGCCAAATGCAACTGACTAGGGTCTCTTCCAGGAAATAATAGGTTAAAAAAAATGTTGGCATGTTTTGCAAAAACAAACCAGGAAATAGTGACCATACTGTATATAAATCAGCATACACTGTCTTACCTTTTACTGTACATAAGTACAATGAAGAAAAACAATGTACAGACAAGGACAAATTTACACCATGTGTATGCAGCATACTTGTGATAGACAACTCATTAAATGTCCATAGACAATTGTATGTCTTGCCGTTGGACCGATATGCCCTGAACCTGATGTATGGCGTCTACAGACAAAGGACTTTAAACACTTTTATAAGTAGAATCTCAAACATTGACCAATAAACATTAACTTGGATATAGATAGAAGTCATTCAGGGATATTCATATTTTTACACGTGTTGTAAACAACTTTTAACTCAAGAATGTTCATGTCAACGCAGTGGCTACAGATGCTTTTTCGAGCTGCCAATTTGGTTATGATATTTACCGGCACAGATTGTTCTAGCAATTTAAGCTTCAGACTTTAGACCATGCTAAATAAAGCTACTTACTGTCATTTGTTATTTTTTGTATGTACCTAATCTACTGTGAAGATGGCTAGCAAGTGACACGAACATCAGCAAGCCTGAATCGCGAACACTTTTGGTAAACTGGATAGTCAGTGTTGTCCATGATACAAATACTACAGTTAACAACTGGGATGAGTTCTATTCAACTGAAATGTTAGTCCTGCAGTATTTCGGTTTGTCAAAAGGGCCGCTCCATCATTTGTGCGGACATGTTTTTTTTCATGTAAGGAAAGAAACCAATTCCCAGGTCTGGGTTTTTGTGTCGATACTACAGGTTTAGTTAATGTTCTCTCTTCTAAATTGGTTTAATAACCATCAGATGAGGGACAGTTGAGTTGATCTGCACTATCCAAAGTACATCACCAGTGGCCATAAAGACTTTCAGATGAGTACTGACAGATCTTTCAGACTCTAATTCACTCTTAAGATTTTTCAGTAGGTTAACTGTTTTAATGTGCTACATGGAAATAGTTGACCTACAGTAAGGTCGCTTTCACACCTATTGTTCGGTGGACTCGGTGCGATTCGGGGGTGAAGTTGAAACATTGTTTCATTTTTCATTTGGTTCGGTTCGCTTTCACACTGCACTATGTCAAACTTGTCACATGGCCAAACACTGTCAACACATGTCACATGGCCAGGCTGTTGCCTAGCAATGGAATTACTTTGAAAAGTTTTAAGGCAAAAACTCACCGTTACTTCCTGGTCTCAGAAAAAATGGAACAACACCAAATGTATATAATCTCGGGGTTTTTGGTTTTGCTTTGGTGTTTCCATCAATCAAATATTGTAATACAAGGCATGGAGTTGTGGAGCATTTCATCATTCGAATGAGACAAGTATTTCTCCTCCCTAAACCAATTCCTAACAACGGAGAGTGCTAATCATTTTAACAGGAGGAAACACTATCCTACGGGGAACAGACTTCGAAAAAAACAGGTCATTTCGAATTAAAGCCGAGGCGAAACGATGAACCGCTCACTCATTATCCTGCTTATTACCAGACTACTGTAGAATCCCCCTTTTAGTATTCTAAAGTCAAAGATGACATGACATGATTGATGTTTTTTCAGATGGACACATGCATGACTAGACTGCTGGAGATGTGATCTGTGAAATAAAATAGTTTTTTTTGTCCCAGGTTCTACGGCCACGTGGAAGGTTATGAGCCTACTCTGCTGCTCATTCGCACCTGCGATGCTGAGGTAATGTGCATGCCCGATGATATTAGCATTTATACGCTGCTGTGTTTGCCAATTTTCCTGGCATTATTTAAAGACAGGCATCCACACAGGCAGCTCTGTGTTGCTGGAGACCCTGCAGTTCATGTGCAGAACATGCACTGCCCCTTGTTCTACCTCACCAGTTTTTGGAATTAGTTAAATATTATTTTTTTTAACTTCAATAAATGTTCCTTTTTCAAATTGAGACTTGTAACATTTGTTATCATTGTGTAATTTTTATGATGTAAATTTGAGGGAGCAAAGCAGTATTGGCTCCAAATATCGTCTCAAGAAAATCGGCAGCCTGTATCGGTCATCGGCTAAGGCTGATGAAAAAATCGGTATTGGCACTTATAAAAATACATATCGGTCAATCCCTAGTTAAGTGCCTTGCCCAAGGACACAACAACATCTGGCACAGTCAGGAATTTAACCACTGAGCCATCATAATTTTTCCCTAATTTTTAAATATTATAAATGCCTTCTGTGATATTAGGCCATATTTATGCCTATTTAGACCTCTGGGTCCTAAGAAATGTGAATATAGGCACTATCCGGCTAAAGTGGGTAAGAAGTTTGGCCCACCCTGAAACCTCATTAGGTTGTCACTACAGCCCTGGTTTGATTGACAGACATGGCAATCATACTTCCTCCACTTTAGCAAACTATGTCACACACATTGGGGGGGATTTCCTGCCTGACGCTAGGTATGGAAATTGCTACCATAGCGGTGACAAACACTGTCAGGTTTCAAGCTGTGATAAGACAATGATTGTACTATATCAGGGGTGCCCAATAGGTCGACCGCGATCTACCAGTCGATCGCAAAGACAATGCTGGTATTTCGCACATGTTTAATAAATGTTTTTGTTACATTTTTATTTTCATAGAAATCGAGAACGCCATTATTTCTCCATTTAGTTTCTTTCGGACTTGCACTTAACGAATAGATTTTGACCAGGCAAGATTTTTGTTTATTCAGTTGCCATGACAACTAACGTTTAGTCTGCCTCGCGATTTCCAAGAGCTTTGGACTCTGCGCACAGAGCACAAAAATGTGAAGCTTGGCCTAATCTCTGTGTAGCACATATGAGATTAATTTGCAAAATGTAAAATAAATTCCAACCATTTGGAAATGAGTGCGGTACCAAGCAAAAACAATGTATTTAACGTTTTTCTCGTTAAGTAGATGAAGAATTCCACATAGAGATACATGCAGTAGTAGCAACAAGCATTTAAAGTGTTTTTTTTTATAAACTCTTTTTAAGTTGGTAGATCTCATTGAGTTTTAAAAGTACATCATCATGCAAAAAAGTGTGGGCACCCCTGTACTATATAATATAAACAATATACTACAAATCTGGACTGACATGGGGGGCCTAAACATTTTTTTGCAATTACAGAAGTTGCAGACGGTAGCTTTAACAAATACAGGTTGTAAAGCTTTTGTAAGCTGGACACTGAAAGATAAAGTAGTTCTGTTCTCCCAGTGGGTTGTACAAAGGGCACCTTTTTTAATTATGTAGATATGGTAAAGGCCCATTCATTATGTGCTCTATCTACATGTAACAGTGTGTGAGTTTGACCTCCCTTTGCTCTGTCTTCAAATGTCCCGTTTCCTCTTGCTACTCCTATGCCTTATGAAATTGTCCTTGTCTCTCCTCTCCATCATGCGCTACACCCCCCCCCCCACCACCACCACCACCATGCCCTGTCTAGGTGTGTGGAGCTTTTCTCTCAACTGACTGGGAGGAGCGCAAACGAGGAGGGAACAAACTCAGCTTCTTTGGGACTGGAGAATGTTTCGTTTTTCGGGTGAGTTTCCTCATTCACTTGAATTGTCACCCAATCCGGCTATGTGAATCCATCAGCATAATTTTTGGAGATGTTGTGTATTTTTGGGATTTTTGGAGCATTCTACAGTTCTCCATAAGAGATGGACAGCAGTAACTAAGAGAGGACACCAGGGGGCGCCATTCACATTGTTTCTAAATCCTCTCACAATAATTAGCCTTTGTAACACCCACAGTCAACAGAAGAGCATAGCAGCTCCAAAATGCACTATTCATGACTGATGTAACTGAAGATTTATCAAAACGATGAGTACCCTCTAAAGGGTTTGCAAAGTAGATCTGCATCTCAAAATGTCCTCCTTTCTTAAGTCCCTTTACATGGAAACTCCTGTAATTGGAGCCTGACAGAAGAGCATCTGGTACTCACCTGACACCACACGGGATAGGTGGGATCAAACATTAGACATTCACAGGGAGAGCAAGAGAGAGCAAAGGTGAAACAGGTGAAGATAATTCCACCTGTGATTGGTGTTTGTTACTTCTTGGTGCTGTAGCTTAAACCGGAGATGGAGAGATACGAGTGGGTGGTGATCAGGCATCCGGAGTTGGCCTCTGCCATCAAGGCCCAGAACATTGAGGCCCCGGCTGAGGACGAGGCTCCCGCCGACGGGCAGAACTCAGACGGCAACAATATTTCCATGGGGACGCCTGCTGCCGACCTCTCCAGTCGCTTGTCGCCATTCCTGTCAGCTCGCCACTTCAACCTGAACTCCAGGAACACCTCCATGTTCATGGCAGGAAATGTTGACTCCATCATAGTGGGTGAGTGGGAATCAGACAGTTCTGAATTAATCAGACTGATTCATGCAATTAGATTCTCATTCATATGGAGAACATATGGTCAATCGTGTTGGGCTCACTTTCATGCATTTATTTTGTCCTGTCTTAACTCCTGCTGTTTCATCTTCTACCAGGGGGAGGAGATGGTAACGCGCTGTACATTGACGGTGAGCTGAACCACGGACGCACAGGCCGTTGCACCACCTTCGACAACCCGCCGCTGTGCTCTACCGAGAGCTTCCAGGTGGCCCTGCTTGAAGTCTGGGGCTTCCAGGACACCATGGCTGCAGATAGATAAACACAACACAAACCCCTCTCCGTCCAGAAAATGAATCGACCCATTGAATTACATGTGAAATATTTGTATTTATTAATGTGAAAAAATTATAATATTCTTGAAGTATCTTTATTCATGATTCTTTTTTACAGACTGTTAATTGTGTTGTTTCTCTCTTGTCTGAGGGTTTTTGTGGAGAAAAGCGGCTCTGTTGTTGAAGGCGTTGTCTGGCATTCTCAAATGTCAAGGTTTTATACACTATACTATTTAACTCCGCTCATTTGTGCAATCAGGTTTATAAACCAAACCAACAGCCAAAACCATAGTTTGTCAGCCAATTAGTCTTAGAACAGTCTACCCAGCTGTCATAAAACTTGGGTCTATGAATAATGTATTTCACAAAGTGAAGTGTGTATTTGGTAAATAAGGTTTATTTGTGGAGTCTTTAAGATCAAAAGTAATGCAGTTGTAACAGAAGTTGTGCCAGGTGTTGTTTTCTTTGGTCAAGCCCAGGTGTACTTTCCCTTTAACTGTACATATCTTGTAACAACCCACTATATCAGATTGTGGTGCAGGTGTCAGCTGGATGTTTCAGAATAGCCTGATCCCAGATCTGCCTGTGCTGTTCCACTGTATTCATTATAAATATTAATTGTTATGCTAAGCAATTCTAGTGGCTGTAGACCACAAACTGATCTGGGACCAGGCTAGTGTAATATGGAAGAAATCTGCCATCACTTTAAATGAATGAATAAATGCACAGAGAAATATATGAATGAATAAATAAATGACCAAGGTAATACAAAAATGTTTAACAGAATTCATTGTTTTCTATTTCTACATATCAATAACTTAATTGTGAATAATTTAAGTCATTAAGTATTTACACTTTCCCTTTTATTCATTTGTATATTTCTGTATTTCTTTAGCCAGCATGGTAATAATGGGGTGTTGTTCAAACAACTGTGTGTGATCTGTAACAACGTTGGTTCATCGTGTCACAGCTGGTTGCTCGAATGCTTTTGCAATGTTTTATTGGTCCAACACAAAAATGTACCAACGACAGGTGGTTGAAGTTGTTCAGCTCGTCCAGCAAGTTCAATTTCTCTGGATGTTCAAATTGCGAGAGAACTGAACTGCTGTTTCCAACTATTGGTTTGTACTTTTTTGCAAAAGCATGGCAACGCTGCAGAGTTTAATTTAAGGTGTGACGTGGGATGGTTGGAACTGAACAACTTGTTTCTTCAAAAGGGTTTACACCATTGATCTCTTGATGTCAGAGTAACTTAGCTCTCATCTGGTGGGTAGAGTGTGGGCTGACCAATTAGAGTTTGGTTGTATTCAAAGACGCTCAAGACCAGGGCTTTCTAAATCTGGTCCTTGGGGCCGAAACACTGTTTTTGTCCTCTGATATCTGATTTGACAGCAGGGGATTGCAATTAACAAGAAGGTTAAAGCAAATGTCAAAAGGATCAGAGTAAAATAGCCCTGCTATAGACAAGCACCTTCTGAGCTACTGAAATAAACTGTTCCACTGGTTATTCAGTACCTCATCATTTCAGCTCTATTGAATTTTGAACATCACACTGAACACAACCCAGGTAAATGCCATTGAGCTTAACTCTGTATCAATAAACAACCAATATTGTTAGAGAAGACGAACTTCTGTTTATTCCTGCTTAGAAAGATTTTAAGATATATAAATAATATTAATGAAAGGAGAATTTATTATATAACATGTGCTATTGTGTACTTTAGGGCTGTAAAATGAGTTAATGGATTGTGATTAATTGCATGCAATTGTGTAGTTTAATTGAAGTTTTGGAATTTGCCAAAATGTAATCTGTAGTTATACGGTGATAAAGAAGTGGATGGGCAATTAATGGCATTGAAAAATATGAACATGACGTTTTGCCCGACTGTAAATTTGTGTTTTGTCTGTGCATTTATATATTAATTTAATTTTAATTATTGCAGGTTTTCTCCTCAAAGGTTTGTGTGGCTGTTATGTTTGTATATTTACTGACCAAGGTATTCATAGTGCTGCATCTGTCGAATAATGTGAATATTGTTTTTTGAATGTTTTTATTGACATTGTAATAATTTGAGCCGAAGACCATATCCATGTCCCTTTGAGATTCACAAATGAAGTAAGTAATGCACTAGTCATCCGTCTCTGTTTATCCGACTAAAACTTTTTTCTCTAGCCGTCCTCTCGCTAAAACCGTATCATCAAAAAAAGAGTAGAACCAGTTATTGGTCAGAAACTCAACTCGTATCATTAAATATCTGTTGTGTGTTGAGTCCTCCAGGGAAGAATCTATTGAAGAAAAAAAAATACAGACGTATCATTCATGTGACAAAAATACACTTTTGAAAAACACATTTGTTTTTGTTATGTTTTTATTAATGATTTATTAAAATGTCATTGGTTTTATTTTTTGGGTTTGCTGACCCCACCCACTCTGCAGTTGTTCTTTTATTAATAATGGGTTGAAGAAGTGGGTAATGTTTATTGAACCATGCCATATATACATGTCAGATGGCTTTTGCAATCATTTGACCCAGAATCTAGCCATTAGCCCCTGCCGGAATATTGTTTCAGCACATTCCATGGAAATAGGCCTAGCTGGCCTGATAGGCATATTGTACAGTGGCTTTTAAAAGTATTAACCACACTTGGACTCTCCCATGTTATTGTGTTACAACAACAAAATAAAAAAAAAAGAGACGCACACTCTAGGTATCTTGCTCCAAAAATTATATTTAAATTTCCAACGTTTCAGCAATAGGTTTGCCTTCTTTAGGGTTGATACTAGGTACCTGGGTGTGCGCCAGAATATAGTTTTTCCTGATTGTGTTACAAAAAGAAATAAAAATTGATATAGTTATGAGTTTTTTGCGAAGATCTCCACAGTGGCTCAATAATATTGAAGTCAGGAGACTGATGGCCACTCCAGAACCTTCACTTTTCTCGAGTAGCCATTGAATGGTCGACTTGGCCTTGTGCTTTGGATCAGTGTCATGCTGGCGTCCAAGAGTCCAAGTGCGTCCAGTGTGCAGCTTTGGGGCTGATGAATGCAAATTGTCCTCTAATATTTTCTGATAGAATGCTGCCTTTATCTTACCATCAATTTAGACAAAATTCCTTGTGCTGCTGAAGCTCACCCCCCACCCTCAAAACATCAGAGATCCACGTCCATGCACAGGACAGATGGTGTACTTTTTTTATAGGCCTTGTTGATTCCTTTAAACATAGTGTTTATGGTTGTGACCACAAAGGTAAATTTTGATCTCATCACTGCAAATGACTTTGTTCCAGCAGTTTTGATGCTTCTCGCTGCTGTTTGGCATATTGTAAGTTGTTTTGTGGCATTGGGGGAGTAATAGCTTTTTCTGGCAACTCGACCATGCAGCCCATGTTTTGTACCTCTGTATTGTGCATTGTGAAACAGTCCAACCACTTTCTGGCAGAGAAGCCTACATTTCAGCTGAAATTGCTTGTGCGTTTTTCTTTGCATCCCAACCAGTGGCGGCTCCTTCCCTTATCTTTTACGGTAAAGGTTAGAAACCTATTGTAAAAAATAAATTAAACATAACATTTTTGTGAAACCTAGACCAGCAAAATCATCAAATAGTCTGACAAAAAAATTTAATATATTTAATTGGTTAATTTTTGTTGTGGCAATATAATTTTTACAGCCCATACAGGATAGTGTCAGCATCCATTCACCTTTGTGTTATGCCAGTGACAGGTGTTGTGGCACACCCTTTTGATTTGCTGCTAGTTTGGGAAAAATTCATTCTGCCCACAGAAATCGAGCACTGGAAATAAAAGGAGGAGAAAGGGGAGGGGCTGCCTTACAGGGGCCATTCATTTAGCTTTCATTAAGTAAGGCTGTTACGCACTGCACCCCGTGAGGGGAAGGGATGTAAACCTTACTGCCCAAGGATTCCCTGCAGCCAGTGAAAGAGGTATGGAGTTGTGGGTGCAAGCAAGGACACAGACACAGAATAGTACTGGTTAACAATGGGCATTGAGCGAGCCACGGTAAAATGGTTAGGAGAATAGGCTGAGCGGATCTAAAGCAAAGAAATAAAATGTGAAACTCCGACCCCTAACCTGTCCTAACAACCTAACATAAAACACAAACTAAACTGGCACACAATCAAGGTGCCCTAACCAAAATACAGGGGGTGGACCGCTCAGATCTAACCTGGTGTATTTAGACAATGGAGTTACCCTACGGTGATGTAAGCCCATGGGCGGCTTGCCTAACACTCCCAAGTGTTCCCCTTCTCCCTGGGAAGAAAAAATAACAAATAATCAATATAATAATATTGACAATAATAATACCAACACTGAATATGTACAATATTACTACAACTACATACAAGCACTGCTCCACACACTAAATATGCCTATCAAACTCACACTAACAAACAAACAAAGCTCTCACTCAAATAATACCAATCAAAAACAACAGCGAGACATCACTACACCTAGACAGAGAGAGCAATAGCTCACAAAGACAAACAAAGCAAGACAAACACAAAATGGCACAATTTATGCAGTTTAAGGGCATGATAGGATAGGGTGATGATTGGAACCAGCCGAACCAGATAATGGGGGGGGGGAGGAGTCAGTGATAAGTGATGATGATGATCTGATGAGCGCCACCTGTATGGAGACAGAGCAAAAACAAACACACACACACACACAGAACACTTGGGGGTTTTGTACATTTGTGCAGCTGTACACTGTTGGTTCTAGGTGGGTTGGTCTGGGTGTGTATGTGCCAAAATTTTATGTGCAGGTGGTCCAGAGTGTCACAGACAGGGTGTCAGTGTACACAGCGAAGATGATGGCGGTGATTCTTGGGTTGAAGTGGGTGGAGGAGGTGAGGCCTATGAGGATGGTGGTGGTGTGTTCAGACTCAGCAGCGGTTTTAGGGTAGAGACAGGGACTGTGTGGTGTAGGAGAGAAGAGGTGATGTGGTGTAGGTTGAGGTTAGAACACACAGGGTTGAATTCATCACTAAAGGTGGTGGGTAGGCATGAGATGGGTGTGTGTGATGGGTGTGTAGTGGAGGAAAGGTGAAACCTGTTGTATTTTGGGAAGTATGATGTTGAGAGGGAACTGTTGTATGTAAAGGTTAGGGGGGAGGGTAGGAAGTGGGATATGGGGGGGCTTTTGGGGATGGAAAGGGGAGTGGGATGGGGTGGTGTCGAGGGCTGTATTTAAATTTCTTAGGAGAATTTGAATTGGGTGGGCTGTGACCAGCCTAACACTCTGGTACAGTAGGTGGCAGTATATGCACTTTTAAGTCGGTTGCGATCTGCCATAAATCAAAGAAGAAGACAGAACACTTGAGATGTGACCTTGGAAGGAGCACCATAATGTAGCCTGAATTGGTCATCTAGAGCCACCAGGTGTTCCCAATTACCGCCTAGCAAACGGTGTGAGAGACCATTTTTGTAATTTTTCCAATCTGTTTTATGTCCCGTTAATTTGAATTGTTTTTCTGTTTTTGTAAATATTTGTAAAAAGTACTTGAAATCATTTTCATCAAAAAAACATGTATAGAAGAATGTATTATTTACAAATGACTTCCATTACAAAAGTAAACAATTTCCAGAACAATTACTTGTGTTTTATTTCCAAATGTAAACTTGTATTACAAAAATAAACAATGTACAAAAATTGCTTTGCTTCATTTAAAAATACATTAAATTCCATTTAAGGTATTGCTTTTAACTTACATTACACAAATACAGTGTACATTTACTATTAAGTGACAAAATATACATACAAAAATTACTTTAACTAATTGTAAATTATATTATTGTTTGTCAATAATTTTCTCAAGGACAGAAAACAGGCTGTCCATTCTCTCCCTGCTGTCTTGTGCTCTCCTCTCTTCCGTTTCCCTTTGAAATTGCATGTCCTCCTTCATTAGCTCAATGAGCTCATCGTCACAGCCTCTTTTTCTGCTGGCTGGGGCTGCTGGGGTTGGTGGGGCTGGCTCCTCATGTACTACAACAAGACAAAAAACTAAGCAAGAAAAGCATTTTGTTGATATTACAATTAGTATTTAGGGGTAGAATGATAAAGCACTCATTGATAACTTCCAGTGCGGCCTGCGGGAGGATGTCTGAAGGGAGGGGGGGGTGAAAACCTTTCCACTTCTTTAACAGGATATGAACAGTATTGATTGGCATTTTCCTCCCCATTTCCCACTAACCCTACCTTGTTGGCAGCTCCGCAACCTCTTGGACAGATCTGTGGGGGGGGCGAGGGGGCGTGCAAATGGTTCATCCAACCACATGTCATCCAACGTGATACTTACGTGATTGAATTTACAGGCGCCTGATCTGGACATAAAGAGTTGCTCATGCAGGAGGTCCAGGGAAAGTTCTGGTATACAGTAAAATCTATCGAGAATAAGAACACCTCCGCCCAGCTGCCCACACCTCCCCCCAGCTGCCCACAGGTCTAAAACTAGATAATACTGTCACAAACACACTGGTATCATCTAATTTACAAGTGTCTACTTGGCAAAACCCCACTTTACCTAAGATCTTTAATCTGCATTTAAGCAGGTATATCTCTCTCTGTCTTTGTATGTTTTGCACACTCCCTTTCCCACAGACTCGGTCACTATGCCACCTACTCTATTGTTATTTCTGCACTGCCACTTTGTATTCTGATAAATCTACCTCTAGCTCAGACCCCCAGTTTTTCCACTGACTGTATAGTATACTGCCATGCCGCTGTCCTTACCAAATATCTACCTCCATACGCTGTAGATTAAATTATTGTGTAATCTGAAGAACTGCACACTGTATTCCTGTTTTTATTTATTTTGACTCCATACTTTGTCTCGTAATTTATGTGTAACTTTATGTCTTTTGCACTTCAACGTTTTTATCTTGGCCAGGTCATCGTTTCAAGTGGGAATCTGTTCTCAATGTTAAATAAAGGTTAAATAAAATACAAAAAAAAGAAACTGACTGGCATTTGCAAGGCTTTGGATATCTTCTTATACCCACTTCCAACTTTATGCAGTTCCAGTTCCTATTTATGTAGGTTTTTTGACAGTTCTTTTCTGCTCCACAGGGCTCTGTAATGACTCAACACAGGAATGGGTAGAAGAAGGTTTAATAGCACCGATTCTTCTGATGTAATAAATCTCAATGGTACAGAGGGCTTAGACAGGTATCTGAATACACCAAAACAGGGTCGTTACACTTGATATCACTGGCAGAGGTACAAGGCAGGTTCCAAATCGGAGTCAGGGAGTCAGGGAGTCAGCAGGCAGTCGGTACACAGAAATATCATATATCAGGCGGCAGTACAGAATCAGGATCCAAATCTCGAATAAACAGGAAAACAGGCACAGGTCAATTATACAGGTTGTCAGAAATACTGTGTAGAAGCGCTCAGTAGTTAATGAAAACAATACCTCGCAATGAGGGACACTAACAAGCTGGTATATATATTGGCCTACGGTAACAGGTGTCTAGAATTTCGGTGATTGGGACCGTCTATGTGTGCGATGTTCATGAGTGTTGGGAATCTGCGGTTCGGACTGGTGTGACTTGTTCTTACAGAAGCCCCCTCCCCACGGGCGGCTCCCGACGCCCCATCCCGTCAAAGGGCAGGCCTACCCCTGGGCCTGGGAGCAGGACGATCTGGACGGCGACGATGGAAGACAGAGAGAAGGGCCGGGTCTAATACATCCTTGGCCGGGACTCAAGACCTCTCCTCCGGGCCATACCCCTCCCAGTCCACGAGGTACTGCAGGCCAGACCGACACCGACGGGAGTCCAGGATATCCCGGACCGCATAAGCCGGTTCACCCCCAATGTCCATCGGAGGAGGAGGAGGCGTGAGCGACTGAGGTGGATGAAGAGGACTGTAACGCACAGGTTTTAGTATGGAAACATGGAAGGTAGGAGAGATGCGGAACTGACGAGGCAACAGTAATCTATATGTCACAGGATTAACCCGACGCAAGATCTTGTACGGACCTAGATAACAAGCATTGAGTTTCTTACAATGTGACCTGAATCTAATGTCACATGTAGACAACCATACCCGCTGCCCAGGGTGGAAGACGATCACCCTGTCAAGGTGTTGGTGGGCCCCTTCCCAAACCTGGGCACTGCGGTTGAACCAATCCTCCACCGCTTCCACCGGGCTGGCATCGGTGTCCCATGGGAACAGAGGTGGCTGGTATCCCAGCACACACTGAAAAGGAGTGAGATGAGAAGAATGAATTAACGAGTTCTGGGCATATTCCACCCAGGGCAGGAATCTGCTCCAATCTGCATGATGAGTATCACATTGTTGTCGTAAGTACTTCCCTATTTCTTGATTAAGTCTTTCAGCCTGACCATTAGATTGCGGGTGATGCCCTGAAGAAAGGCTGATATTAACGCCCAGTCTGTCGAAGAAGGCTTTCCATACGTGAGAAGTGAATTGTGGGCCTCGGTCCGATACTATGTCCTCAGGTAGCCCATAAAGTTTAAAAACTTCCTTGAACACACATTCAGCCGTTTCTAGTGCTGTAGGAAGCTGAGCGAGGGGAATCAGTCGACACATTTTCGAAAACCTATCTATTATTACTAAAATGGTTGTGAACCCAGCAGATGTAGGGAGGTCCGTAATAAAATCCATTGCTATATGCGACCATGGTCTGTGTGGGATGGGTAATGGAACGAGCTCACCTGAGGGCCGTTGTCGTGGCGTTTTTGACTGTGCGCACACAGGGCAATACATCACGTAATCTGCGACATCCTCTCTCAAGGAGGACCACCAATACTTCCCATCAAGCAGTGCCGTTGTCTTAGTGATGCCAGGGTGACCCGTTCCCAGGGCGGTATGGCACCACTGCATTAGCTGAGGGCGCAAGCTGGCTGGCACAAACTTCTTACCGGGTGGTGTATCCGGAGGAGGCGGGTCTGTAATCAGAGCATTGTGTATTAGATCGTCAAGTTCCCACTGTATGGGTCTTACCAGGCATGTTGGAGGTAGAATGGTCTCCGGGGACGAGGAACACTGAGGGGGTTCGAATTGCAGTGAAAGGGCATCCGCCTTGACGTTCTTTTTCCCTGGAAGATAGGACACAGTGAATTGAAATCTATTAAAAAACAACGACCACCTTGCCTGTAGGGGGTTGAGTCTCTTTGCTGTTTTTTAAGTATTCCAAATTTCTGTGGTCCGTTAAAACTAAGAACGGATGTTGCGCCCCCTCCAACCAGTCTCCACTCTTCAAGCGCTAACTTAATAACCAGCAATTCCCGATTTCCCACTGCGTAATTCCTTTTTTGCAGGAGACAGCGTACGGGAGTAAAAGGCACATGGATGAGTAGGAGATGACCTGTCCTTGCGTTGTGACAAGACCGCCCCCACACCTACCTCCGAGGCATCAACTTCCACAATAAAAGGTAAGGAGGGATCGGGCTGACGGAGAACCGGGGCGGATGTGAAGCGTTGTTTCAGGGTGTGAAAAGCCTCCAATGCGGTTTCCGTCCATACTAGTCTCGATTTCTTCTGTCCCGTCATGGCGTGCAGCGGTGCTGCTATTGTACTGAAATTATGGATGAATTTCCTATAGTAATTAGCGAATCCAATAAAGTGTTGTACATCCTTCAGGGTCTTAGGTTGAGGCCAGTCACACACTGCCTTTACCTTAGCTTCATCGATATGTACCCCTCCCGGAGTGAGCACGAATCCCAGAAAGGAAATAGTGGAGACATGAAATTCGCTTTTTTCCGCCTTGACAAAGAGGTTATTGTCTTGGAGACGTTGTAGCCCCCTTTTTACGTGTAGGACATGATCCGCCTGGTTCTCCGAGTAGATCAGGATGTCATCTATGTAAATAACAACGAATAAGTCCAACATGTCTCGAAAGATGTCATTCATGAATGCCTGAAAGACGGCTGGTGCGTTGGTGAGTCCATATGGCATCACCTTATACTCGTAATGCCCCTTGTGGGTGATAAACGCGGTTTTCCACTCGTCCCCCTTTTTTATCCTCACAAGATTATAGGCACTCCTCAAATCCAGTTTTGTATAAATGGTGGCCTGCCCGACCTGTTCCATTGCTGCAGGTATTAACGGTAGGGGATATCTATGTTTGATGGTGACGTC
>JACXGM010011854.1:0-24558 GCA_016801145.1 Umbra pygmaea
ACTACATTACATTTTTTTATTATGATTATTACTATTACCCCACCATATCAAAACGCAGCCATTTGAACTTCTAAAATGTTCACTTTATTTCATGTTTTAGTTTCTTATATTACAACGCTAGCCACGTTTAGCAACACCGGTTTGAAACAAGTCTTTTTTTCAATATTACACTCACAACATGACCGATTCACATACCATCCGGCAGTGATACGGGCGCAGTAACGTATTGCAGTATTACGAGTGATTGAAATTGTAATTTAAATAACCAAAGCGGTCCAAAAACGATTAAAACAATTCATGTTTACAAGTCACAGGGCGCAGCCATCTTGTATTCCTGCTCGGAATTCCTGCTCGGTCTCCTCTGTGCTCTCCCGAGTTGGCAAGTCGGATTTCCGAGGAAAAAGGGGCGTGTGGTGCGCATTGCTAGGCAACCTTCCGAGCTCCGACTCGGAGCTCCGACTCGGAAAGATAATGGAACGCAGCATATGTTTCATAAGGTGGAAATCCTCTCCTTCATGTTGTTGCTTTCTTGGATGCGAAGTAGGTTTAAAAAAATGACCTCTATCAGACACAGTACTCATAATGACTTGTTGTAGAGCTCATTAAGTGACTGATAGCTCAGTTGTTAGAGCTCAGTAAATATAATCTTAAATGCACTAGATCGAATCCAGGAGTTGGATTAAATGTATTTTATTGAAACCAATGACCTGACATATCTACTAAAGTATAAAAAAGGTATTCGCCTCACATGCTTATGTGACACTGTAGCCCTAGGCTAGGCTACGATAATGCCCGCACAAACCTGCAGTGCCCACCATCTTCCTTGCCAATGCCACTCCCTCGTTAACAAGCTGGACAACATAAGCGTGCGGATTACCAATGACCGTTTGGATTGCTGCATTACGATTATAACGGAGACCTGGCTGCATGTCACCATCCCTGACCTAGCCATGGAGCTAGCAGGTTGCTCCCTCTACCGTGCAGACTGCACAGCCGACTGGTAAGTCAAGAGGAGGAGGCGTGTGTGTGTATACATCCATAACAGTTGGTGCACAGACACCATTGCCATTGCTGCCCAGATTTGGAGTTCCGGATGCTGAAATGGACACATTTCTATCTGCTTACGGAATTCTCATCTGTGTTTATCACTGCTGTGTATATGCACCCCAGAGTTAATGCAGAAATAGCCATGGGTAAGCTACATGATGCCACATGCAAGCAGCAACAGACACCCGGGGAGAGCATATTTATAGTGGCAGGGGATTTCAACCACACTAACCTGAAGACTGTTCTGCCCAAATTTTATACAAATGTGAACATTAAAACAAGGAACAACAAAACAATGGACCAGGTGTATACAAATGTTCCCGGAGCCTATAAAACCCAGCCTTCATCTTATCTTGGACAGTCTGACCATCTTTCCCTGCTCCTGACACCAGCCTACAAGCCCATCATCAGCAGGACCAAACCTCAGGTAAAGACAGTGCAGATCTGGACTGAAGAAGCCTCCTCAGCCCTGCAGGACTGCTTTAATGACACCAGATAGGAGCTCTTTGAACATACAGACTTTGAGCACCATACCTCCACAGTCCACTCCTACATCAATTTCTGCACGGACATTGCAACAACCAGGAAGCAAATGAACGTGCTCCCCAATCAGAAGGCCAGCTTAACAACAGGGTGAGGGAGCTGCTCAAAGCCCGGGATACAGCGCTGAGATCAGGGGACAGGGAGGAGTACAGGAGGGCGAGGGCCAACCTACACAGAGGCATCACATCTGCAAAGCGGAAATATAAACAACGCATTGAGGACAACTTTAATGACAACAAACCCAGTGCAATGTGGCAGGGTGTAAGGAACATTACTGGCTACAAATGGAGCAACAGCAACCTCACCTCAACTGATCCCTCTCTCCCAGACCAGCAAAACACCTTCTTCACCCACTTTGAAGACTCCAGTTCCAACAGCGTACCGGACCCACATACAAGCACCACCTTTCCAGAGAGCGATCAGCCACTCACTTAAAAAGATGAGAGGCCTGTAATTTTCATCATAGGTACACTTTGTAGGATCTTTAATTAAGTTATTGGTAAATTATGGTGGAGAACAAGTATTTGGTCAATAACAAAAGTTAATCTCAAAACTTTGTTATATACCCTTGGTTGGCAATGACAGAGGACAAACATTTTCTGTAAGTCTTCACAAGTTTTTCACACACTGTTGCTGGTATTTTGGCCCATTCCTCCATGCAGATCTCCTCTAGAGCAGTGAAGTTTTGGGACTGTAGCTGGGCAACACAGACTTTCAACTCCCTCCAAATATTTTCTATGGGGGTTGAGATCTGGTGACTGGCTAGGCCACTCCAGGACCTTGAAATGCTTCTTACAAAGCCACTCCTTTGTTGCCCGGGTGGTGTGTTTGGGATTTGTCATGCTGAAAGATCCAGCCACGTTTCATCTTCAATGCCCTTGCTGATGGAAGGAGGTTTTCACTCAAAATCTCATGATAAATGGCCGCATTCATTCTTTCCTTTACATGGATCAGTCGTCCTGGTCCCTTTGCAGAAAAACAGAAACACAGGCCCAAAGCATGATGTTTCCACCCCCATGCTTCACAGTAGGTATGGTGTTCTTTGGATGCAACTCAGCATTCTTTCTCCTCCAAACACGACGAGTTGAGTTTTTACCAAAAAGTTCCATTTCGGTTTCATCTAACCATATGACATTCTCCCAATCCTCTTCTGGATCACCCAAATGCTCTCTAGCAAATCTCAGACGGGCCTGGACATGTACTGGCTTAAGCAGGGGGACAAGTCTGACACTGCAGGATTTGAGTCCCTGGCAGCGTAGTGTGTTACTGATGGTAGCCTTTGTTACTTTGGTCCCAGCTCTCTGCAGGTCATTCACTAGCTCCCCCCATGTGGTTGTAGGATTTTTGCACACCGTTCTTGTGATCATTTCGACCCCACTGGGTTAGATCTTGGGTGGAGCCCCGGATTGAGGGAGATTATCAGTGGTCTTACATGTCTTCCATTTTCTTATAATTGCTCCCACAGTTGACTTCTTCACACCAAGCTGCTTACCTATTGCAGATTCAGTCTTCCCAGCCTGGTGCAGGTCTACAATTTAGCCTGGTGCAGGTCTACAATTTAGCCTGGTGCAGGTCTACAATTTAGCCTGGTGCAGGTCTACAATTTAGCCTGGTGCAGGTCTACAATTTAGCCTGGTGCAGGTCTACATTTTAGCCTGGTGCAGGTCTACAATTTAGCCTGGTGCAGGTCTACAATTTAGCCTGGTGCAGGTCTACAATTTAGCCTGGTGCAGGTCTACATTAGAGGAGCCTCTAATGCCTGGCTCACACTACAGGAGTTTTAGGCCGATTTATGCCCGATTTTTCCCTCCCGAGAATCTGAGAAAAAATCTTGTTGAGGACCTTGATCGGTTTAGATTTTCGGCGCAGATTATCTGGTAATGTGAGGCGTTCACAGATCAAATCTTACACCTCCGGATCTGCTCTCACAAATATCAGGCTTGCCCCGATCATATCAAACATGTTTTATATTTATCGGGATGAGTAAGATTGTGATTACGTCAGTACTGTCGCAATAGCCAATAGGAAACAAGTCTACAAAGAATGGCAACGCTTAACTTGCAACACGGATCTATTGGACTTCAGAGATGGAGGAACAACTCATTTAATTTTCACTATGAATATAAATTATTTGTGGCACTACCTTATTATTTGTGATGATTTGTTTCACTTCTTTTGAATGGAAAGTCCCCAATCCAGAAGTGCAACCCAATATATAATACACATTAAGCACTCTTGGTAAAAGGTGGAAAATTACAATACAGAGCAATATTGTAAAACAATACATTCAAATGGTTATGTCAGTACTTATTTTTTTTTTTACGATTTTCAAATCTTGCAGTGGGAGCATGTTTAAGATTTGAGGAAAGCAAATCTGTAAAGATTTCTTTTCAGTGTGTGCTGCAACCAGATTTCAAAATCGTGTAGGATTTTAAAACTCCTGTAGTGTGAGCCAGGCATTAAAGAAGAAGTTACAGGTCTGTGAGAGCCAGAAATCTTGCTTGTTTTTAGGTGACCAAATACTTATTTTCCACCATAATTTACCAATAAATTCATTTAAAATCTTACAATGTGATTTCCTGGATTTTTTTTCAGATTTTGTCTCTCATAGTTGAAGTGTACCTATGATGAAAATTACAGGCCTCTTTTCTTTTTAAGTGGGAGAACTTGCACAATTGGTGGCTGACTAAATACTTTTTTGCCCCACTGTATCAGACAATGACTAACAGGCCTACAGGAAAGAGGTCCAGACCCTGTCAGGTAGGTGCAGGGACAACAACCTCAACCTCACACCAACAAAACAAAATAAATAATAATTGACTATAGGAGGAACTAAACAACCTGTGTATCCAAGGAGAGGAGGTGGAGAGGGTGGCAAGCTTTAACATCTTGGGAGTGCACATACCGGGAAGATCTAACCTGGAGCCAGAACACCTCCCAAACTATTAAAAAAGCCCAGCAGAAGATGTTCTTCCTAAAGATCCTGAAACACAATGGGCTCCCACTCCTGACACGTTTCTACCGCTGCACAATGGAGAGCACCCTGACATACTGCTGTACCGTGTGGCACTACAGCTGCACAATGGAGAGCAACCTGACATACTGCTGTACCGTGTGGCACTACAGCTGCACAATGGAGAGCAACCTGACATACTGCTGTACCGTGTGGCACTACAGCTGCACAATGGAGAGCAACCTGACATACTGTTGTACCGTGTGGCACTACAGCTGCACAATGGAGAGCACCATGACATACTGCTGTACCGTGTGTCCCTAGTGCTGCACAATGGAGAGCAACCTGACATACTGCTGTACCGTGTGGCACTACAGCTGCACAATGGAGAGCACCCTGACATACTGCTGCACCGTGTGGCACTCCAGCTGCACAATGGAGAGCACCCTGACATACTGCTGCACCGTGTGGCACTACAGCTGCACAATGGAGAGCACCCTGACATACTGCTGTACCGTGTGTCCCTAGTGCTGCACAATGGAGAGCACCCTGACATACTGCTGCACCGTGTGGCACTCCAGCTGCACAGCAGCAGAAAGAAAGGACCTGCAGCGGGTGGTCATGGTGGCTGAGAGGATCATTGCCCCCCCCCACCAAACCTGAGTGAAATATACTCGAGCCGTCTTCTCACACAGGCCACAAACATCAGGCAGGACACCTCACACCCCGGACACTCCCTGTTCACCACCCTCCCCTGAGGCAGACTGAGAACCCACAGCATATGCACAAATAGACTCCAGAACAGCTTCTTCCCCAGAGCTCTAAAAATACTACAGTAATCATACACACATAACAACACACACACACACACACACACACAATAAAGATCTATTTCTGGTTTCTCCCCTATGTGTTTTGTTTTGGTTTTGTTTCCCGCTCTTTGTGTCACATGATCCCGTAACATATTTTGGTTCTGTTGGTTAGTCCACACCTGCACACCCTCCCCTCGTTAGTATAGTATTTAGTTCTGTCTGTTTGGTTGTTCAGTGTGATTCATTGTTTCTTGTCAAGTTCTTCTGACAGTTCATTCCTGTTCAAATAAAGACTATATGTTTGATGAAGACGTGCCTGCCTCCGCTATCCTTGAACCGTGACAACTTTTATATATGTATATTCGTTGTGCACTCGCTAACACTGTTCGCCTGCAACTGCATACAGTGTAAATCTCCTGGACCTGCTACATTACAAAAGAACAACTATCTGCCTGCCTGGGTCTCCCTTCCTCCACACACACGCACCCATTCCGTGACAATCTACACTCACCTAAAGGATTATTAGGAACACCCGTTCAATTTCTCCTTAATGCAATGATCTACTCAAACAATCACATGGCAGTTGCTTCAATGCATTTAGGGGTGTGGTCCTGGTCAAGACAATCTCCTGAACTCCAAACTGAACTGTATGCGGCAGTCCTGTGGGCGAAAATGCCTTGTTGATGCTAGAGGTCAGAGGAGAATGGGCCGACTGCTTCAAGCTGATAGAAGGGCAACTTTGACTGAAATAACCACTCGTTACAACCGAGGTATGCAGCAAAGCATTTGTGGAGCCACAACACGCACAACCTTGAGGCGGATGGGCTACAACAGAAGAAGACCCCACCGGGTACCACTCATCTCCACTACAAATAGGAAAAAAAGGCCACAATTTGCAAGAGCACACCAAAATTGGACAGTTGAAGACTGTAAAAATGTTGCCTGGTCTGATGAGTCTTGATTTCTGTTGAGACATTCAGATGGTAGAGTCAGAATTTGGCATAAACAGAATGAAAACATGGATCCATCATGCCTTGTTACCACTGTGCTGTCTGGTGGTGGTGGTGTAATGGTTTGGGGGATGTTTTCTTGGCACACATTAGGCCCCTTAGTGCCAATTGGGCATCGTTTAAATGTCACGGCCTACCTGAGCATTGTTTCTGACCATGTCCATCCCTTTATGGCCACCATGTACCCATCCTCTGACGGCTACTTCCAGCAGGATACTGCGCCATGTCACAAGCTTGAATCATTTCAAATTGGTTTCTTGAACATGACAATGAGTTCACTGTACTAAAATGGCCCCCACAGTCACCAGATCTCAACCCAATAGAGCAACTTTGGGATGTGGTGGAATGGGAGCTTCGTGCCCTGGATGTGCATCGCACAAATCTCCATCAACTGCAAGATGCTATCCTATCAATATGGGCCAACATTTCTAAAGAATGCTTTTAGCACCTTGTGGAATCAATGCCACGTAGAATTAAGGCAGTTCTGAAGGCGAAAGGGGATCAAACACAGTATTAGTATGGTATTCCTAATAATCCTTTAGCTGACTGTACAGTATCTATCCACAGGCCATGACTGACATCAATTTTGGCCCTTTTTGGTCTAATTTCACATTTGAATCCCGATGTCATGATATCCATCTGACAAATGTTTAACACAACTGGCACCATTATATACAGTGGGTACGGAAAGTATTCAGACCCCTTTAAATTTTTTTTTTTTTTTTAATTAAAAAAGTTAATTTTATTTCTCATTAATGTACACTCAGCACACCATCTTGACAGAAAAATACAGAAATGTAGAAATATTAGCAAATTTATTAAAAAAGAAAAACTGAAATTTTTACTGAAATTTATACTGAAATGCAGTATAATGCTAACCAACCAATGGGCAGAAGTTTTCCCCTTAAGACACAGCCCCTTCTCATTTGCATAATGAGGCAAAAATTTATATAATATACACATAAATACATACATTTAAAAATAAGTCATTCATAAATAAAGTTGAAAATGATAACGGACAATAAATAAATAAGGTAATTATTACAAAGGTGAATAAATAAAGAAGCTAATTAAAAGAGATATATACATTAATGTCTCATTGTATAATTTAATTACTGCCTACATTTTTTATTTACTGTGTTTTTGTGCATTTTTGTGTATGCGTATTTATTTTTTGAGCATTTATTTATTTATATATTAATTTCTTATTTTGGAAGACTTGGTCCTCCATACAATAGTGTGTGCGTTCTGGGCTTTTCCAAGTAACGATAGTTCAGTTGTGAAATTGAAACTTGACACATTAAGGGTCACAATAGTGACTGGCCCATATATTGGACTGGACTAAAAAAAGTATGGCCTTCCAAAAATAAAATGTAAAATTCAAATTAAAAGACATCAAATTGGAAGTGCTGCAAATGGATACAGATATTGAAATCATCAATCATGACGTATTCATATCAAATGAAGTGTAATCATAGATTGTATATAATTACGTAATAATAATGAGCGTTATACAGGAAGCGGTTCCAAAAATACAATAATTATTAAGTCACTTTTTGTGCAGAGCCTGTGGTCTAGCAGTAGTGCTCAAAAACATATTTATATCTCTTCTTCCCAATGGATCCAGGGGTTATTTACCCGCTAACACATCAACCTGTCTCCAACCTCTCTGCAATACCTAAATACCTAATGTGCAATACCTAAACAATAACCAAACAAAATTATAAAATTATGTCATTTTGTGTGTATACAGTGGTTATCAAGTCGCCATATCTTTAGCAATTAAACAAATTACTAGCCTGAAGGAGCATGTCATGCTTTTTATAATTTATGTGTATGTATGTGGGAGGGTTTCGGATATTTACATCTAGCACAGGAAAGGGTCTTGTATTTTAATATCTGGCGTAGGGAAGGGTCAGAGGTTGTCAACAGGCATACCAGCCAACTGCTTGGGGCCCCAGGCCGCTAGGGGGCCCAGAGGGCTGGCAAACTTAATGGTTATTTAACATAATTCATGGTAATGAACGTTGGTTTTGAGGGGCCCCCTGGGAATTTTTGCCTAGGGCCCCAACATACTCTAGAACTGCCCCTGGCGTCATGTAATTTCTAAACTATGAAATGCCAATATTTCTCAGCCTTTTAGAATCATGTGCTTCTTTTAAAACTCATGTGTGCCTGACCCTGCACACATCCCCTATATTCAACGATGGGTTACATCAGGGCTGCCGACAGGAATCTGTGGGCCCGGGACAAACTCCACATTTAGGGCCCTCCGCTAAAAAAACTGAATGTGCAAAAACAAAATTTTGGGCCCCCCTCAGGACTGGGCCCGGGACAACATACCCGGTGGTCCCCCCCGTCAGCTGCCCTGGGTTACATGGTATGTGCAACATTTTAGAGTTGAGAACAGTGAAGAAGAAGAAGTTTTATTTATATTGCGCTTTTCCATAGCTCAAGGTCGCTTTACATCGTACAATTACAAAACATTTAGACACTCAGACATACATTCACATTATACAAAATGCATGTTAAATAAATATGTTTTTAGCTGGATGTTGAATGTAGCCACAGATGAGGTATTCCGTAGTGTAAGAGGTAATGAGTTCCATAATTGAGGAGCATTAATACTAAATGACCTTCTACCTACAGTGGACAGCCGGAAATGAGGGATGGACAGTAAACCAAGTTCAGCTGATATAAGGGACCAGGCAGAGCGGTAAGGGTGGAGTAAGTCAGACAGATATTGAGGAGCAAGACCATTTAATGCTTTAAATGTTAGAAGCAATACCTTAAAATGGATGCTTGATGCCACAGGTAACCAATGGAGATCCTGGAGTACAGGAGTAATATGAGCAGAATGCCTAGTGTGCTACTGTTGCTGCAGTAGCAGCAGTCAATGTGTGTGCGTGTATCTAATTCAGACCAAGGGTGACTTTTGGAAGAATAGAATTGAGTTGCTAATGCCTTGTCTCCATTACAATGCCACCTAGGCGGTTCTAGGTAAGCTTCAAACCAGGCATTGGGGCCCGGTTGGACAGGGAGGTAAATTGCCCCATAGATTGATTTATTGCCACTCTAGTTGTGTTTTCTCATAAACGTCTCTGTTATTGCACACAACCCATTTGTACAGAAGTTTATGGGAACAAGATAACAATTCTGCATATTTGTTCCTCCTCCATGTCTTTTTTTATGTGTAAAGAAAGTGTCTGGTGTGGAAAGCTAGTAGCACTGCCAAGTTATTGTTAAGGAGTGAGCAAAAGTAAAAAATCTCCAAAGCCATTGTATAAATCCTAAATGAAGTGAGAATTGTGTCAGCTAAAACTAAAATGAGAATTGCACATGCAAAATGAAAGCAAGAGAATCAACATGAAGGATGTAGCCACTTTGCAACAGGAGGAAGCCTACAAGTTAACAACTGATAGAAATAGACACGCTTGACCAAACACCTTTCGAGTGTGTCTGAAAAGGGTATAATTTAGAGAGGTTCGGTTAAATGCAAAAGCCTGATCTCTGTAAACCTTGTGAGTAAACTGAGAAATGTTTCTCTTACACGCGTCACTTCCGATCCGGGACTATTATTGTGAAGGGTAGAGGAAAATTCGACCAATGTATTACTTAGTTTAGCTAACGGCACGTAGGTCGGTTGTTCAACGTTACGGTTCAATTGACATCAATCCAGAGTTGTTTGGAATGCAGCGGTGCCTGGATTAGCAAACCAGCATAGATATCTATTTACTAATGTAATGATTAATTTCTTCGCAGTGTTTTCCCAAAATGCGTTTAAACAGTTCGTTCTATTTTCTGCCTACACTCAAACCAGTCGTACTGTGCAATGGGCCATATTAATAATCCAAGCTAGTTAGCTAACTATTAGCTTAACTCAATATGCTTTGCTAGGGTAGCGTCGTTAGCTGACTAGCTAGTTAACCGTTAGCTAGCGGGCTAATTGTGTTAGTCAACAAGCTAGTTAGTTGCTTTGAATGTGTGTTTTGAGTGTATCCTTTAACGGGCAATGATAGCGAGTCATTGTGTCGTACTTGCTATCGTTTCATCAGTCTAGTTTCTGGATATTGACGTATCACTACGTAGTGTACCGTAGTTAGCCGGCTATTTGCACGATATGGCCACTGCTTCAAGCTCCTGTGTGGGGATCAGTGGGTCCAGAAATCCACCGTCTACATGTACACCGATCTCGGGTGCCCCTGGTCAGTCTCAGCCTATGATCGTGGTTTGGGAATGGCAGGATGATCTTGGATCCTGGCGGCCATACAGCGGCCAGGTGAGCGGCTACATCGAACAATGCTTCTCTTCTCCGCGGGGACACAGAGGTGGGGGTCCTGGCTCCACCAGCATCTGCCTCGGACAATCAGATCCTAGCTTGTCACCTTATCTCATAGACATACCAAGCTTGAAGCAGTTCCGCCAAGATACAGGTAATGAATTTAAGCTACGGCACTGTTCTGTTATTCTAGGCCATACCTGCAATGTGAAATACGTAGGTATTCGAACTCAACGGAAGATTTCGGGCTTTGTTGTACCAGAAATTATAGCTAGCTAACAATTAGCATCTAGCTAACTTAGCTAGCTGTTGTTGAGATCAGCTGTTAGCGTAGTTGCCAAAACCCAATGCTAAAATATCCTTTAGCCTGCTATCAGTTTAAAACGAATAGTCCGCAACATCGCCTACATGCCTGCCTATTTCCCAGCGTTGTAAATGTTCCTTTAGGCCATTTAATAGAAAAAATGTGTCCCAGAGATTATAGCTAGCCTGCGACATAGTCAACTTGGTGTGGCTTGTACAGTCGTGGTCAAAAGTTTCGAACGTCACAAGTATTGGTCTCCACAAAGTTTGCCGCTTTAAAGTTCTTAGATCGTTGTCAGTAGTTACTATGGTATTCTGAAGGATTCCGTTAATGACAAACGCTTTCTTTGACAATGACATTCATTTTATGCAAAGAGTCAATATTTGCAGTGTTATCCATTCTTTTTCAATCTGCCCTGGCATGCTGTCAATAAACTTATGGGCCACATACTGACTGATGTCAGTCCATTCTTGCATAGTCAATGCTTGGAGGTTGTCAGAATTGTGGGTTTTTGTTTGTCCACCTGCCGTTTGAGGATCAACTACAAGTTCTCAATGGGATTAAGGTCTGGTGAGTTTTCTGCCCATGGACCCAAAATGTTGATGTTTTGTTCCCCAAGCCACTTAGTTATGGCACCAAAACTGTTCATGGATGGTTGGGAGAAGTTGCCTTTTGAGGATGTGTTGTTACCATTCTTTATTCATGGCTGTGTTCTTTGGCAAAATTGTGAGTGAGCCCACTCACTTGGTTGAGAAGCGACCCCACACATGAATGGTCTCAGGATGCTTTACTTTTGGCATGACACAGGACTGATGTTAATGTTCACCTTTTCTTCTCCAGACTAGGTGTTTTCCAGATGGCTTAAACAATCAAAAAGGGTATTCATCATAAAAAATGACTCTACCCCAGTCCTCATCAGTCTAATCCCTGTACATTTTGCAGAATACCCCACTCCCTGATGTTTTTCCTGGAGACAAGTGGCTTCTTTGCTGCCCTTCTTGACACCAGGCCATACTCCAAAAGTCATCACGTCACTGTGCATACAGATGCACTCACACCTGTCTTCTGCCATTCCTGATCAAGCTCTGCACTGGTGATGCCCAGATCTCGCAGCTGAATCAACTTTAGGAGACAGTCATGGTGCTTGCTGGACTTTTTTGGATGCCCTGACAGCTTCTTCACAACAATTGAACCTCTCTCCTTGAAGTTCTTGGTGATCCAATTAATGGTTGATTTAGGTGCAATCTTAATAGGAGCAATATCCTTGCCTGTGAAGCCCCTTTTGTTCAAGGCAATGATGATGGCACAGGTTTCCTTGAAGGTAACCATGGTCGACAGAGCTAGAACAATGATTTCAACCACCACACTCCTTTTAAAGCTTCCAGTCTGTTATTTTAACTCAATCAGCATGACCGAGTGATCTCCAGCCTTGTTTTCGTCAACACTCTCACCTGTGTTAACAAGACTTTATGATCGAGGTTGATGATCACGTTCCCACCTTATGACGCCAGCTTTCATCTCCAGGCGGCTTCACAATCTTCCTTCACAAGACCACCGAACTGTATTGATGCTACATAAAGACTATGGTCACAGCCCACCCATCATATCTTAATTGCTGGACAATAATTGAACACTGATAAACAAAGTGACCTTATTACAATGGGCTGTGTATCTTTCTTCCCAGGTCCCATCTACTAGGGAGTGTTTCCTAGCCACTGTGCATCACTTGTGTTGCTTGCTTTTGGGGTTCTCGGGCCAGGTGTTTGTCAAAGCACTTTGTGACAACTGCTGTTGTAAAAAGAGCTTTATAAATAAATTTGATTGATTGATTGAGACAGTTACTAACATGATGGTTCTTTTGTGGCAGGGCTGAAATGCAGTGGAAGTGTTTTTTTTGTGATTAAGTTCATTTTCATGGCAAAGAGGGACTTTGCAACTCATTGCAATTTATCTGATCGCTGTTCATGACATTCTGGACTCTGGGGTATATGCAAATTGCCATCATCAACACTGAGGTAGCAAACTTTGTGGAGACCAATAGATGATATTCTCAAAATGTTTGACCACGACTGTAGGAGTCCTAATATCCTGTGATTCCTGTAGCGGAGACTAACTACAGTAAACAAATAGTTTGAGAATCTCTTAACAATTATGTCTGCTGGATAATGTCATGTGCAAACATGTGGGCCCCATGAGTACATACTAAGTCACTGTTGTTCTCTCTTCAGGGAAAACACGGTCTGTACGCCGTCAGTTGTTTGCCCAATCCTCCGGCTTAGGTACCGGAGTGTACTGGGAGTGGGCAAATGACGAAGGGGGCTGGACTCCATATGAAACTCGTACTTCTATCCTCCTAGAACACAGCTACCAGGCACGACAGGCCACGGCAGACCTGGCATCACATGGCTACAATTACATCGTGGACCTCACAGCGCTGGCCCAGGTAAACAAGGCCACAGGCTACAGGCGGCAGGTACGACGACAAGGTCACCTCCCCTACCCGCTGGCTTCTGGCACCTCTGTCATTCATTCCGGCCCAGCCTGCTCCTGTCACCAGTGCTTGAGCCACAGCAGCACTGGACCCATGCCCAGTCGCTCACGCCACTCCTTCTCCTTGGGGCAGCTAAGCCGGCCCAGCCTTCCGGGCCCCAGCAGGGCAACTGGAGCTCACCCCACCTCTGTGTACTCACCCTACCCCAGGAGGCCTCTTTCTGTGGGGGGCATGGCATGGGGAGGTCCCTGGCCTCCAACAACCTCAGCTAGTCAACTCTCTGGAGCTCCGTTGTCCTACTCCACCAGTGCTAATGGCTTAAGGTAGGTCCTAAGGTCGATTTTATAGCCTTTTAATTAGAGCCAGTTTCTTTTGTTTGAAAAGCTATTTTATACTTGGCAGTCCATTTAGGGTGCCGTGAGATTAATCTAGATTTAACTGAAGCCCTTTTACTCTGAGAAAGAAACTCAATATAATGTTTTTGTCACTGCAGATTAAAGAAAGAAATTCTTTGTAATGAAAATACCATGCTTTTGATATTTCCTCTATGCTGTCTAGTAATGTAAACCATACACTTTCAGCAATAAACCATATAAACATTTTAATTTCATTAGGTCTGCACTATTCCCAAGTGTGCTAAAATGTGAAAATCCACTGTCATCCTGTGACGCAGTTATTCTGAAACTGTGTGTGAACAGTGTATGTATTCTTGTAACTTGGCACCATCTATGTCCTACGGGTGATAAATTCAGCATTTTACTCCCAGGTACTTTGGGCTTTTGTGGTTTGTTGAATTTCTGTATCAATGTCATCAATAGCCAATCCTGCAACCCAAAATCCTTTTTATTTTGGGTTACAGGCAAGTAGACTGAGAACATAATCTCATTTGCAGCAATGGCTTGTGTAGTTTTAGTGGGAAGAGAGGGGATGAATGAGACAATTGAAAGCTGGGTACGATTAGGTTACCATGATGGCCAGATTAGGACAGGACACAAGGGGTAACACACCTACTCTTATAGTAAGTGCCTTGGGATCTTACACACCTACTCTTACAGTAAGTGTCTTGGGATCTTTAGTGATCAGTCAGGATCACCATATAACCCATATCTCATCCAATAGACTGCACCCTACGTAGGGCAGATATCCCCTTCAATGCCCTGGGGCATTGTGATTTGATAATTATACCATGCTTGACCCTGCTTAGCTTCATATGAAAACCAGCAGCGGGATACATTGCAGAAGGCTGTTTTCAACAGATTTGAATTTCTCTATCATTATCTTCCACCTATTCAGAGGGGAGAGCATGGAACAGATTGTCACATGCTTGGAGAAAGCATGTGTTGAGTTTTTGTCCATCCCACACCTGTGTTGCAGAGAAGACTAGGCGTAAAGGGGAAAAAGCAGACCATTTGTAAACACAGCCTTAGATCAGATATCTGTAAAAGGAGCCTTAGATCAAAATGGTATTGTTTTAGCCAATTTTGCTTATTCTCATTATTTTGAGCTAAGTAATGCACTATTATGGTTTGAGGTTAAAATATGTCATAGAGAATGTAAACTGAACGTTTCACAAATGCTGCCAGAACTCAGCAGGTTAGCTATTGTTTTAACACCCACCAAAGCAGAAGGGGTGTTAGGCAGAATTGTTTTGCAGTGGGTAGGAAACCACATTTGTGACTTCTCGGTCAGTAGGCCAGCGGATGTTGAAAAGGTCTAATGACATCAACTATTTCACCTCACACACATCCTCCAATTGTTTTGTCACTTTTTTTACTAGGCATTGACTATATCAGGTCTTGTGATGAACAGAGCATAGGGAAGAAAATGTGCATACTGACAGGAATACCTTATTGGTACTGATTGTGAAAGCTTCAGCTAAGGTCTGATGCAGG
The DNA here is from genome assembly GCA_016801145.1 of Umbra pygmaea. Taxonomy (NCBI): domain Eukaryota; kingdom Metazoa; phylum Chordata; class Actinopteri; order Esociformes; family Umbridae; genus Umbra; species Umbra pygmaea. The sequence goes on from JACXGM010011854.1 coordinate 15,332, forward strand.
CCACAAATTAAACATGTTAATAAAAATGGCAGCATTTTGCAATGCTGAATATAAAAAAGGAAGATAACATTCACATGTTGACTCAAAAATACTTTAACATTGAGATAAAGCTTTTGGAAAAGTAGTCTTTGCATAACTGTAGTAGATCTTCCTTGTGAGTTTTGGGATATTGTTTCCAGGACTTCTGCTTTTAGTTTGCTGTCTTGTGCACAATTCAACGCAGGTGTCAGAACAATATGAAAGTACAGGAAACCAGGAGGAAAAACACTGCCACTGGATTGGGTCTGGTGGAGCAGGAAACCCTGATTTAGTTGTCTCTCATTTGCCTCATGGGACAAGTTCAACCCTAAAACCAAACAGGAATGTTTTAACAAGGCCCGGCTAGCCCCCATACATAATTTGTCATGACATAGGCCCACCCATTTAGACTCCATTTGTAGATTTTCTCGCTTTTTAGTTCATAACATGGGAATTTGATTTAGCAACAGTGGGATATTAGGATGATTGATATGGCAAACTGTTGGACAAGGATTGATGAAATAGATATTTTCTGCGTAGTCTCAATTTGTCAGAACCCATAAGTTTCTTACTTGATTGATTTTGCAATGGTGTGTAAAGGTTAATATGAACTTCCTTTGCCTGTACCATGTACCATTAATGTCTGTTTTCCTGTTGCCTGTGCCGTAGTGTCCCTGCTATACCTGTGCAACTGAATGGATCCACCAGTGTGAGCTCAGCCCTGGCAGGTAAAAAATTCCCAAGCAATTTATCAAAATGCCACCTCAACCATAATGGTGATACATATTATTTTCAGTCACCATAAACCTGAATTATGTGTTTGGATAAAGCTTTTATTCTTGGTGTCAACAGTAGTGTAACCTTGGTTTGAAAGTGGTGGTTGCATGTTTTTCACTGACTAGTTAGTTAACATTTGTGTTTCACAATTTTGGAGAGCAGAAATGGACCAAAAATATTTGGTTCTAAAATCAACATTAGTAATACTTTTTCTCCAGATGTTTAAAAAATAATCACAATAAATTACCTTTATTTTACCAGACAGGTCATTTAAGAACAAATTGTTATTTACCATGTATTATAATTTTTGTAGCTGATGGGAAGCTAAAGTCTCAACATGGATAGCCATGCGGTACTCTTAAGGCCCTTTTCCATTACAGTGCTGCGTCACGCCAGTCTGAAACCATCACGGTATGGAGGGTCTACCCATCTACAAACGTCCTGGTGGGTAGCGCACCGTACCGGTCAATATCGGAGTAAAATTTTTTAGTACTCGTCCGGAACCGAAGTGGACTTGTGGGTGGAGTTACAAACAGAGAAATTCAACATCCAATTGTTGGTTTCTTTACTTGAATTGATACATTTCCTTGAGGATTCTAAATAAAAAAATCCCTTATGCACTTACACCATGATTACATAAAAATAGTAATAGGTAGAGTGATTTTAATAATTTTAATTCTTATTTTCCTATTTCAACAGGGATTGCGGCAATCACAGGTCTGTCTTTGATAACTGTCATGAGTTTAAGCATTGCTTTTGTGTATAACAAAACACTACATAGTGCAGGGAAAGATTATCTAGGTGGTGTATCATATCCTCCGTTGAAGAGAACTTCAGTTCCATTATTGTGTACGCCAGTACACGCACGATCATTCCCACAAGCTAGCCAATCAGAGCAAATCTAGTGGGGATAGGTGTTTTTTTTGCTAATAGTGTGTACGTACTGTAACAATGTGGAGCGGTGCAGAGCTTTGCGGTGTGCTGAAGATGTGGTCAGTCAAAAACGGGCATTATTTGTAGTCAAACCGATTTTATAGGCACACCTTTTGTTGACAAGTCATTAAAGCAGTAAAACGGCCAAGCTGTCTGGTAGAAAAGCAATTTATGTTTCCGCACAAGCTAGTCCATCACCTTAGTTTATCGCTGTCTAAAATTTCTACAGACCCAGCCATGTTTAGCTCCAACTGGCCATGGGTCTTTGGTTTCTGCGTTGCGGACGGAATCGCGAAATCCAGACATTAACGCGGAATTCAACAACATTTTTAAAAAGAAATCATATTCTTATAGTTCCAATATATTCAAGTAAATTTTATAATTACCACCGCATATCGCCTACTCTGAAAGTGCTGTGAATCTGTAAGTGCAGTGCCCTCTGTATGTGGTGTATGTGTTTCTCCCAGCACGCACATTTACTCTGTAGGGCAAAGTACTTAAAACAACGCTACGTCTGTTCTTCTAAATCCTCTATACAGACATTGTTTCGTGGCATTACGTCAGTGAAAAATGCAAAGCGAACTTTCACACAGAGCGAAATGTGCCAAAAAATATGAAATTGTATATGCAGTGTGTGTTTGTCTATTGAACTTGACCAGCATGTGCGTCCATCATATTTTTTATATGAATGCATTTGATAGCTATAAACTGCTATAACGGTAGTCTATTCTATTAAATTGCCCAATCAGACAATGCTTGTTTTTTTCAGTTTCACTCACTAATCCAAATGCTTATGACTGTGTTTAGGCTACTCTTTTGCAATGACAAATATCAATTTGTATGCATTTTCAGGCAGATCTCTCACTCATGGTGAGCGGGGTCAAGCTAGCACGAGTGCTCCGTAAGATTATGGCTTTGTCCACACGATTGTGCTTGATACAACTTTTCTAAAAAACTTCTATAAATATGTTTGTCATTTTTCTACTTCATACGATTTCTGAGGAAAATTAAAAAATTAAAACTAAAACATCTCTAGCTTGGATTTTAAGTAAGGCTGTCAAAATGCACATGTTAAAAAGGAGAACAGATGAAATTATAACTTACGATGTCTATGTTCCTAAATTGTTTGAAGTACTTCTTTGAACGTCTCCCTCATTAGTCAGCTGTCTCACTCAGGGAGAACAGGGTAGAGCTTGCGCAAGTGTTAAGTCAATAGGCTGTATGGGTTTGTGCAGATCAATGCGTTTCATATAAATTTGTGAAATAACGAACATTTACATTAAAAATGAATGTTCTTTCACAACAACAATCACAAAATTGTCAAGTCCAACTTCTTTTGGTATATAAAATATTAATTTCTTTAAGTGCTGTACCTGCATTTTCCAATATAATTTTTTTATAAAGCAAAATATAGGCATTGATGAATTGTGATTATACTTTATTTAACGGTCACTTCTCAGTGAACTCTGCCCAAACTGCACATTTTGCACATTCATTGGTAGCCTAAATAGAACAATATGTTTAAAGTTGTTCCAACATTTTGAGATTTGTAGATGGGGGTTATGTCTTGTGTACCCCATCCCAGTCTCCCTACAAAAAACACAGCGAACGAGAAGGTCAGTGGTGTGTTCTGTGCGCAACGTTGTTCTTGCTTGAGCAAGAGAGTGGGAGGATTAGACATCAGAATCAGATAGGGACGTGGTCTATATAAGAATGATAGAGAACAAACTAAATAGTCAATTCTAAGACCTAGCTTGTAGAATGGTACGTTAGTACTACTTTCATTTAGCTAAGCATTAAACTCCCTATCAAATGTTGTGGTTCATTTGCAGAATTAACTAACAACTTCCTTACTGTGCAAATTTATTACAGCTCCCTCTGATTAATGTTTGTAGACCTCTACCTCCCTTCCTTACCCTGCAATTAGCTATTATTCAAGTAGCCTACCTTGTGCATTTGGATCCCTATTCATTTAATTTATAATTTAATTAAGATACTGTAAGTATTTGGTCTTAATGTTGCATCCTTTAAAGGTGGCCTAGCCCCGTTTTACTTTAATTGTAGTAAACATGAGCTACCGAACAAGACCATGACATGGGCTGGATTAAATGCCTGCACACCCAGCTTCTGTCCAGATGGAGCGGTAGAATTTTTTACCGTAGCCTAATAGAGCAGAGATTCTACATTTGCTTGATCAAGAGCACAGTGGTAAGAGATGGTAGAATTATGGGATCAGAAACCAGCAACCTTAGATTTAGATTTACATGGGTTATTTGAGGGCCAACATTTTAAAGGCCATGCCAACCTGTTTTAATGGACGAACTTAGAAATAAACAAACTGCACTTAATTAATTCCTAGTTAAGCACTGCCTATATTTTACATTAGTATTTTTGTCCGAATATGCTGCTTATTCAACTAAAAATTGTTCAAAAATATGTTCAGATTTGAAAATATTCTAAAATGCCGATTAATCGCGATAATCTTCTGAAAATAATTCGATTACTCACGATTAATGATTATAGTTGTTTGACAGCCCTCATTTTAAGCAGATTAATTGGGTGTGAAGACAACAAAATTGAAGTACATTTATTAAGTGAAGTAGTTTAAGGATAGGTAGTATTTTATAGAATTCTGGAAACACTGGACAGTTACTAAATAAATAAATAATATAAATAAAGTAGACTGTTTATTCCTGTTAGTCATATGTCTGCAGAATATTGGTCAGTATGTAAAAGCACTAATGGATTATTCAATAAAGTTATCCATCCAAACCAAGCAGGATGAGCAGGGAGCTTTCCACCCCCCCCCACACACAGTCAGTCACTGCTTTATCCACCATGTCTCATCCCTTTGGTTTCTCCCCCCCTCCCCAATTCCCTTGACCCACCCCCACCCGTTCCCGTCTGCATGTCTCCACTGGGCCTTCCCGGGGCCACCCACTCCAGGCATGGCCTCCATTTTGATGTCAGCAGTGGGACTCGGCGTGCAGTTCACAAGTGCCCCCCTCTCGCAGCCCTCCTCCGCTCCTCCTCCCCACAGCAGCAGCACCAGCAGGCCAGCAGGCTCCAAAACTCACAGCAGCAACTCGGTTAGGAGGGCAAAGAGGCAGCACAGGACAGGTAGCTACGCCACATACCCCCTCCTGGCCCGCACCCAGCTCAGTGCCTCGTCCCATCCAACGCTTTCCATTGTGTGCTCCTCTTGAGTCATCCCAACTCCAAGTGTTGGAACGCTTGGGTTTGTTGTATGTTCATAAACAGTGTTGTCTTGGCTTGTGTTTTTGTGGTTGATAACGAATATGCCTGCCTTACATTTGCATTAGTCATTCAGCAGGCGCTCTTATGCAGAGCAGATTACAGTTTTAACATAGCAAGGTGGGAGATCAACACCTAAACTCAATGATCGTAAGTAAATCCTACTAAATTACGTGTGTCGGCAGAACAAAGAGGAACAGAAAATAATGCTGTGGGGTTATTTTGGATACTCTTTGAAACTTTTAAATGGTTTAGAGGCATCTGAGCTAGGGATTGTCATTTCCAGTTTAATAGTCTTAATGGTACTACAAAAGAGCCACAATCAATGAGAGTGAAAATGGTGCTGAAAAGCACTCAATCTGCACCATGTGAAAAAGCATTGCCTGTCATTCTATTGATTTAGTTTATCTAGCAGTCACTACATTTTGTTGAAGCTTTTGTCTGTTTAAAAACCTAAATCAGGTGTCATAGGTATTCTCCTCGCAAACGCACTAGGTAGAAGATGAGAACACTCTTAACATTAGATGTAATCCTAACTATATCCAGAAATCTGTCCTTTAAAATTGTATTTGTTTTATTGGTATTTGGTTGCTTGTATAGCTTTCTATAGTTTTTAATCTTACATGTTCTAACATTCCATCATTCACTTGTCACTGAGGAACTGAAATCTCTAAATCTATCATTGAATCTAAGTCTAATTAACATCCCATTTCCCTGTATTTTGTAAATTAGTGTAATTCTTTTCACAATTTCTCATTCACCCATAACTGTAATACATTAATTAGGCACTCTGAGAACTTAGGCTGTAATGTTTCATAACAAATTAATTTGCAAAAGGGTATGATATACTCATGAGTGCAGGACTTCCACAGTGCCTGTTGAATTACGTGTGCCTCAATCAAGATCTCCACAGTGCCTGTATAATTTCGTGTGCCTCAATCACGATCTCCACAGTGCCTGTTTAATTACGTGTGCCTCTGTCAAGATCTCGACATTCTGTCTTTAATCGTTATGCCTCTCAAGATCTCCTCAGTGCATCTTTAGTGTGTGCTTCAATTAAGATCACCACAGTGCATCTTTAATGTGTGCCTCAATTAAGATCTCCACAGTGCCTCTTTAATAATTTATGCGTCAATCAAGGTCTCCACAGTTCATCTTTAATTATGTGCCTCAATCAAGATCTCCACAGTGCCTCTTTAATAATTTATGCGTCAATCAAGGTCTCCACAGTGCATCTTTAATTATGTGCCTCAATGAAGATCTCCACAGTGCATCTTTAATAATTTATGCGTCAATCAAGGTCTCCACAGTGCATCTTTAATTCTTTGCCTCAATTAAGATCTCCACAGTGCCTGTTTATTTACGTGTGCCTCAGTCAAGATCTCCACAGCTGTCTTTAACAGTATGTTACTTAATGAAGACCTCCACTGTGCATCTTTAATAACTAGGGAATCGATCTATGGATTAATCTTAATTCTCTTGTTATCTTTAATTAGAGGTTTTGCATGGCTCCGATTTGCCAATAAAGCCAGGCTTACTTCTTCAGTACTGCAGAGAAATGTGTGGGCTAATACTGCAATATGACTTGGATACTTGTGCTTCTAGTGATGAACAGGAAATGGACAGTTAAAACTATTTTACGTACAGGATGTCAAAACATGGAAACATACTTGTGTACCTTCAATTTAGAATGGCTAATCCATCCAAAGATCTGCATTAACCTAACTAACCTATCATTATTATTACACCTATGCTTTCCGTGGTGCTCCAAGTTAAAATTTTATCAACTCTAACACCCGTTGTTGCTCACCTCTTGAATTGCAACCAATGACATTACAGTTTGATTGTGTTCAGTGGCGCCCCCAAACATTTTTCATAGGGGTGGCCAGATCACTGAAAATTATCATTGAATCTTGGGGTGGCACACCAAAACCGAAAGCCATAACTGAATTTCAGGAATTATTTTATGCTGTTGTAATATCTGTTTGTTAAACTATTTTAATATGTAAATTAAGGAATTGCATACTGATATACAATAATCAAAAAAATTGTGAAACTAGAGGATGTTGGGCCCTTCTGCCACCCTCATGGAGTCTGTTTCTGACAGTTTGGTCAGAAACATCATACCAGTAGCCTGCTGGAGGTCATTTTGTGTTCCTCCTATTCATCCTCGCAAAAAGGAGCAGATACCGGTCCTGCTGCTGGGTTGATGCCATTCTACAGTCCTGTCCAGGTCTGCTGGCGTAATGGCATGTCACGTGGTGTCTTCCATGCTCTTGGGACTGTACTGGGAACACAGCAAATCTTCTTGGCTAGTATGGATGTGACATCCTGGAGGAGCTGGACTACCTGTGTAACCTGAATGGGATGCAGGTACCACCTCATGCTACCAGTTACAAGAACTAGCAAAATGGGAAACTGAAGAATCATCGATCAGGAAGGATAAGGAGAGAGCAATTGTCTGTGGCCACCACCTCCGAAACATTCTCTTTTGGGGTTGTCTTGCTGTTGCCTCCAGTGCACCTGTTGTCACTTTCATTTGTGTCATTGTTTCACAATGGCGTATGCTTCCTAACTGGACAGATTGCTATCCCTGAACTTCAATTGACTTGTTATTATACTGTGATGATTGCGTGTTCCTTTAATATTTTTTCTACAGTGTACTTTGGTTTCTTATTTGAAAGTTAATGGTACTATTTATCTGATGTCCAAAGATTAATACCGGTACAGTTAACATCTTGAGTTACTCATCAATCCTGTTTTAATTGGTTACGTATAGGCCTCAGGTATTTGGGTTAAACTGATAAAACCTGATGACATCCCAGACACATCCGGTTTTATTTAAAACCACATGATAAGCCAGAATATTTCTATTCATGGTAACATTATAATCACAACAGATACTACTGTTTACCTAGGACCTTTAATTACCTAGGACCTTTAAGATAATTCAGTTCAAAATGTTATGACAATAACATGAAAATAAATATTTTCTAATACTGTCGGTAGGGTAAGCTACAATCAAATGTATCATGTCACGTGGGTCAGTCGTAGAGACTGGATGTTTATCTGGTTAGGTAGTTGACTAACAGTTGCAGGGAAGTGGTTGGAATGAGAATGCCAAGCATGCTAAAACACGTCTTTAGTGACATTTACACATTTCTTAAAAGTTATTTTAGTTTGCTGGACCAATACAATTGAACAGCATTGAAGAATTTGCCTATATAGTAAGCATAACTATGTATGGGGGAAATGGTTAATGACAGGCAGGTAAGTGAAGAGCCGGTTAGTCACAGACACCAGACAATGTTATTCTGTAAGGAGTCGTGTGAGAGGTGCCCAGTACAGATCATATAGACTACCATATTAGGTTTACAGAAGTGAACACAAGTCACTAGTTTTATTAAAGTTCATTCCACCAATATGAATTTGAAGATGAATAAAACCCCAAAACTTGAAGCACTAGTTATGTTCCTGTATATTCAGTGGCCTCTCAAAAATACTGGCATCCCTGACTGGCAATGCACAAACAGTAATGTAACAAATATGAACAATACAATTATAGAGACGTTCAAAATACAAGTGAGAAATACTGTAATTGAGTCACTTATGGAGACAACCAAATCATTTATTGGTTAAAGTAAAAATCAATGTCCTCCAAATCAAGGTCTCATGATCAATGGCATGCTTAAAGATAATTGTAAATAACAATAACAAAATTAAACCATGGATGAATTTCCACCGTTTCATCTAATTAAGTGATGTTTCTATAGCCTTCCTTCCCTCTCAAAGGCACATAGTCCTTGGTCTTGCCAACGTTTACTGCCAAACAAAACCATAATTCTGCCTTTCCAATGGTGTTAGTATCCCATTCGACATTGTTTTATGCTATTTTTTTCTATCAATTATATTTTCTTTTATACCCTCATTATTTATTTTTGTTACTTTTCTACCAACACAGAAAGCCTGCTTGTAACAATCTAAAGTTAGAAATGCAATTTCATATTTTGTACTATGGGCAGAAATACAATATCATTGGGGTGCATTTAATTTAAAGCTATAATAGATACTACTTCTTCCATAAACTTATAATTCTCAATATCCTGGATTATTGGTGGTTATAAATCTCTCGAAAGATTGGTTAGGTTGAGGTTCCTTGGGCGCATACAAAGTGTGGTAAATAACCTTTATATGGGAGCATACAAAGTGTGGTAAATAACCTTTATATGGGAGCATACAAAGTG